>JAQZBX010006510.1:0-52959 GCA_029593785.1 Cabassous unicinctus | reverse complement strand
TAAGTTCAGTTTGGACTAGAAGGATGGAAATATAAAGGAAGTATGAAAGCATTATTAAAATGAAACAGACACAGTAACAACAGTAATTTGCTTAAGTATTTTGTGTATATTTCAGGAAGATTTATACTTACACTGAGAGGTTTATGAAATAGATTTTTTTAAAAGATACTTAGATTACATAAATGTTACACAGATAATATAGATTTTCCCATATGCCCCACCTCCCACACCTCCCACAATCTCCCACATAAACATCTTTCATTAGTGTGGCACATCACCTGCAATGGATATACACATCCCGGGGTTTTGCCACTAAGCATGGACCATAGTTCACATTGTAGACCTCACTCTCTCTCCCACACAGTTCTGCATGTTATATAATGATATAAAATGGCCTAAATCTGTCATTGCAATGTCACTCAGGACTATTCCCAAGCCCTGAAAAAGCCCCTGTACTACAACTGCTTTTCCCTCTCCCTGCCCCCAGAGCCTCCAGTGGCCACTGGCTCCACATCATTGTTGTAAATTCTTCCATTGCTTGAATCACAATATATCTATAGTAGAATACAAGTAAGTCCACTCTAGTCCATAGCTCTCCCCCCATCCTGAGGAATCTGGGATGGTGATGTCCACTCCACCTCCAATTAAGAGGGGGCTTATATCCCATGGGGAAGGTGGATGAGACTATTATAACCCAAGAGATCGACCACACTCAGACTTAACCAATTTTATACAATTTATTGAGCTAAACCCGTGGGCGTCTGCAGCACTTCTCACGCACGAAAGAACTGCAGCCCTGAGGTTCTAAAATGGCTCCATTTTATAGGGGGTTGCCGACGCAGTTTGCAAGCAAGCAGGGGTACAGAAGCGAACCTTGGCGGTTAGCTAGTGTCTGCACAACTCCCTTGGTATGCGGTGTCCTGATAGCCTGGGACACAGCTGCAGTGTTGAGATGTCCTTGTCCTTGGAAGATTGCTCAAGGGAGGGAGTTTGTGTGCTTTTTAGATAGGACACCTAGGGGACAGTGGAAAATTTTCTTCTCTAAGTTACTCTGGTTGCCATGAAGGCCTATGGGCAGGCTAATTTAGGGTTCAACAAGACTATCCTACCTGCCGCTGCAGACTCTCTCCCTTCCCTGGGACCACCAGTAATAAAGCAAACAGGGAGAAAGGGAGGAAGGGAAGAACGAAGAGAGGAAAGGGACAAGGAGAGGGAGAGAGAGAGAGAAAGAAAAGTAAAATAATAATAAATTTTAAAATGTATAGAAAAATAAAATCATGCTAATACTTGGTTATATTTAAATATTATTACATAGGATTAACAATGTAAATAGCTCTTGCTTTTCTAATTAAAACTATGCTGTATCAATATGTGTTTCCGTAGGCATACACTGGGTATTCAGGAGTTAATAAATGGATAAAATTGAGAACTAAATCCTTATCTTCCAAAGTAGAAATCTAATATACAATGGCTAAAATTAGGAAATAAAGGAATGCTAGAATTAAGATGTGATTTAAAAATATGGAGGGATGTTCAAGAAAAAAATACTGAATATATTATAGGTGGTTGTTGTCTATGAAAAAGTCAGAATTGGATGGAGACACAGTGGGGAACACTTGCTTTATATTATGAGCCCTTTAGAACAATTTTACTTCAAAGGAAATATAACAACATAGGAACTGGAGCAAATTATTTTTAATGAAAATAAATTTCCTCTCACCTGGATATTTGTTTTTATTCATGTTTCTTTAATTACAAGTAAGAAAGATATATATTTAGATGGTTTGTATCATTTTCAATTAATTTAGCATGAACACATATATTTTCTCCTGAGCTATTTCCTAAAGTTTTTATAGTAGATCATTAAATGATAAGTAATACATTTTCCCATCATACACTTTGTAAATACGATATGAAAAATATTTTGTTTACCTGATATTTTGCATGGTATATTTGACATATTCTATTGAATGCTTATTATCCATACTAAAACCATAATTATATTTTTTCCCTTGACTGGGCAAATGTAAGTTTCATTTTTAAAATTTCCATGCATTCATTATAAATACAGAGAGAGAAAGTTAGAGGGAAATACAGATGAAAAACATATTAAAATATTATAGTTCAGAAAATAATTTATTACTATTTCCAGTATTTAAGGCCAGAAAGTTCAAAAACATATTAAAAATAAGAGCATATGTGCATGACCAAAATGTCAGGATATAAAATATTTTAAAGAATATTTTGCAAACCATTTCTATTCCAAACATTGTTACATAGATATCTTATACATTGAACATAAATATGCAGTTATCTACATTTCCTCCATGACTAAAAACTATTCCTGACCATTGTGAATGATAAAATTTGTGTTCAGACTGGCAGTACACTACCAAGTATTTGGAATTGTTCAAATTTGCATCAGAGTGACCAGTATAACCTCACCTAGACAATGAACATAACCTGATTATATTTCCAATGTTTTTTTCTCCTTGGAGATAAAATCATTGTGACACGTAAATATAAAAATAGGAAATTAAACTAGATAAGGGAGCAGCAATGGCAGGAAAAGACAGAGTAAAAAAGATATGCTGTATCTACATCTACCAGAATCAATTGGGACTCTGATGCACCAGGGAGAGCTTAACATTCCTATAACTGGCTCTGATATCCCTGTGATGCCATTCCGGAACTGTCAAAATGAAGCCTTAACTGATCTTAATTTCCAGAATGATATATAGCAGCAGACAATACCTTCATAAAACCTGTGTTTACTTACAACTTTAATAACTTAGGTTATAGACTTTGGAAAATTCTATAAAGCATTTAAAAGACATTTTATTAACCTTTAAGACAACTTCATTTTAATGCTCAGCCCATGTATTCCAAATTGAGACAAAGTGGCAAAACTTTCCTAACTTAGATTAGTTATTTCTTTATCAGCTGTCAGAAAAAAAATTCATTGTGACATTAAGTCTATTTATGTTTCACATCTATATATTTTATTTGGCACTTTATGAAACATAGAATATAAATAGGGTACTTGTGGATTTACTACTAGTAATATTAAAAAAATAAATAAACAAAGCAGAGAACTTATTCTGGAAATTTAAAAAAACATTTTTCTAATTAAAAATTACACTAATAAACTTTATTTGATATTTGTTCATTGGAAGGTCCATATTTTCCCATTAACACATTATAGATTTTACTAGAATACACTTTTCCTAAAGGGAATTGCTTTTATTTTAGAGTTTCAAACATTGAAACATTTTCATGTTTGGGCAGGTTTTGTAATTCCAAGCGAGGAAATACAATGAAGGGATTTTTTAAATATATAATTAGCAACCCACTAGAAATTTTAAATTGCGTTTTTCTGAGGGGACATATTAAACATTGTATCAGTCTGCCAAAGGGGTGCTGATGCAACGTACAAGAAATCTGTTGACTTTTATAAGGGGTGTTTATTTGGGCTAAAATCTTATAGTCCCAAGGCTATGGAAAGTCCAACTCAAGGTACAGTAAGAGTTACTTTCTCACCAAAGTCAGCTGCCATTGTTTGAAACAAGATAGTGGGCAATCTCTGCTCAGTCTTCTTCTCTGGGCTTCCTCTTCCTCTGAGGTTTCATGGGCCCAGCTCCTTCCCAATCTCAGCTATACTATGGCATAGGGCTTAATTTATCTCCTGGCATAGGGCTCATTTCTTTCTTCATCTTCTATATTAGTCTCAGCTATTCTAGTCTCATCCCAAGGTCAGCTGCAAACTATAAGGCAAATGGCTCATCTCTTCCTGGGGCCTCAGGATCAAAAATGATGAAGCTATCTCTCTTCCCATGTGTCTTCTTGAGTGAGTGTCCATTTTATATCAGCCCCAGCAAGAGGGTGGGGTCTCAACCTGAGCCACACCCCCTGAGGTAGTCAAATCTAAAGACTAATATTAATAGGCATTCTAATTAAAGCATCTCAGTTGAGTTTAATACAATTGAAGAGTATTCAACCCAGAGGAATAGATTAGTTTACAAACATAATAATCTTTCTCTTTTGGGATTCATAAAATAATCTCAAACTGTCACAAACATTATGCTTATAAATAAGATTGTATGCTTATAAATAAGTTAGTCTTTAGTGATGAAAGATAAATTTTTGGCCCAATCAGCTGACACATCTTTTTCTGATATTCTTGGTGACACTATCTTCAAATATACATAAAGGTTAATTTAACAAAGCAAATTGAACTTTGCTATGATTCATTTCCTAAACTTGAAAGTCAGGGAACAAAATGGAAACTAGGTAATTTTTTATTGGGAATAGAGAAAAATATTGGATGTTACCACATTACACTTAGAATTTAAATCTAGTGAATATGGCCCGGTAGAATTCTGAGAAGATTAATAAGGCTAAATTATAGCTGAAATTTTAGATGACTCTGGAAGATATTTACCCAATTGATTTTCTTAAATTATTAGTTTTCAATATACATTTATTGAGATTTGACCCATGTTACAGTTAGGCAGTTTGATGTAATTATGAATTCCAAAAATATAATTGGATCATGCTTGTAAACTGATCTGTTAATCTGGGCATGATTAAGTTATGATTAGGGCGTTGACTCGGCCACGTCAGTAGGGCGTTGAGCCCCACCCCTTGGTGGGTGGGGAATTGAATATAAAAGGCAAGGCAAAGAACAGAGCTGAAGCAGTCTTTTGAGAAGCAGTTTTGATGTTGGAAAGAAGGCCCCAGGAGAAGAGAATTGAGCCATTTGCCTGATTGTCTACAGCTGACCTTGCGGAGGAAACAGGAGCTAAGCCAAGAGAGAAATGCAGCCCTGGGAAGAGAGGAACCCCAGAAGCCTCAACCCTGGCAAATGCCGGCAGCTGTCTTGCTCTAACACGTGACAATGGACTGTGGTGAGAGAGGAAACTTAACGCTTTATGGCCTGGTAACTGTGGACTTCTACCCCAAATAAATACCCTTTATGAAGACCAACCCATTTTTGGTATTTCACATTAGCACCCCATTGGCTGACTAATACAACCCATTAGTTAGGGATTGTGGTGGTAAAAAAAAAGAAACGCCAAAACAACTGGCTTTCTACCTTCCAAGATCTTTCAGGTTTTGGAAGAGCCAGACAATGGAATCAGCAATCATCGCACATTGTGGTAAACAGAGTAACAGAAGAGATGGTTTCAAAGGGGTGGCATATCCAAGAGAATATTTTGGAAATCTTCTGGGTTCTTTTGGTTGACGCAATAGTTGTGTGTTGATATTTATTAGACAAAGGCCACATTTACTGGATGTCTAAATTTTTCTTCTAGCCCTGCAAAACAAATAATTATTCACTTCTCGTGTAACTTTCAAACAGCCTGTGGGATATTTAATTTTTAATTTTTAATTTTTTGTTTAGAATCTACATCCATTTTACATGCAAATACAAATTATTCTTTGAAGGTTTTAACTTACATATGTATTTTTTAGGAGTTAAGGAGGATTGAACCCGGGATATTGTATATGGGAAGTAGGCGCTCAACCTCTGAACTGCATCCACTCCCCAACGAAAGCTGTTTTTTTCAATTGGGTGTTTGTTTGTTTGTTTATAGGAGGTACTGGGGATTGAACCTGGGGTCTTGTACATGGGAAGCAGGTGCTCAACCACTTGATCTATATCTGCTAACTTAACATATTCTTTAACATACACTTACTTTCACAAGAAAGCAAGACAAGATAGTACTTTGGAACTTTTTCAGGAGTCACTCACCATTTTGTAAATCACATATAAATTTGTATAGGTCTACTTTTGTACCTGACTCATTTATCATGATTCTATTACATTCTGTATGTTGGTCTTTCCTGAGCATTTATGTAAGTATTCAAAATTATGTTGTTTATTAATTTTTATTTTTGTTACAATTGGAATATTTAATTGAACTTTAAAATTAAATGCAAGTAGCAATTAATTTCATTTTAGAATAGAAAAGGAGTTGATAAAATATTTGTTATAAAAGAGGTCACTAAGTGTATGTTAAAAGTACTCAGTGGATGAAATGGAATACAGTAGAAGGGCAGCTAAATCACCTTTTGTCATGAAACTTCCCAGAGGTGGAGGCAAAAAATTATTTTTGAAATATTAATGAGCATAAGCAGTGCTGTTTTAAACCTCAGCCTTGAGGCAAGGTGGCTAGTTATTTATGCCTAGTCTACATCAAAATTAGTTATTGGGTGAGGTCTGACCCCAAGGAGGGGGCATTATCTTGAGTCCATTTTGCCTATGACAAAAACTGGTATTGTCAACTGGTTGAGTCAGCTTTCTACTTTCTTTTTAGGATCTTTCCATAGTGAATGTTCTGTGGTGGGCATTAACATGAAATACAATGATCTTTTAATTTTGTTCCTAATCCCATAGGTCCATCCACATGTGTGTTCCCAAACATCCTTGTCTCTGATTTTCCAATATCTCCTACCAACCCCTTGCCAACCCAACCAACCAATCTGTTTGTCACTTCTCTTGAGTCCAGGTACATATTCAATATATCCATACATATTCTTAATTCTGGAAATCTTATTTCCATGTAATGTAGATTACAAGATGCACTGTACAAAATTTCTGTTGAATGGGAAGATTAACCTACATTGTTGATTTTTAGAGGCACTCTTATGTGAGGCTGTTGTGAGCTTCCACCTACAACTTGAATTGCCCGATCAATGAACCAAGCTCAGCTACTTTCCCTCTTTGTCAGTGGCTCATAAAAGACCCCTTCCTATAACCATTGATGTGAGCTGAGGGAGAGGAGCTGGTGGAGCATTGGTGAATAATATGGGAATTTGGACCACCTGGTCATAAATCTTACTTGTTCCGTCTGGCTTTGCTCATGCTTGATCCGAGATGCATCACTTTTATCTTATGATGCATTGCTGATGGGGGTGTCAAATATTTGGACTTGATGAGTGTGTGACAGAAGTCAGCTCATGAGGAGAAGCTCAAGTATGCTAGCCACTTGATGTTTTGTACCAGGTTCCATTAGCATGTCCAGGGGCTTTTTTAAAATGGTATAGCATTTTCTTTTGCAGATGGCATGGCTCTCTTTCTCTAATACCCTAGTGGTCTATTTTGTGATTCTCTTTTGATGAGTTACCATGAACACTACATGGCACCTTATTCCTGTAATACTATAGTATAGTATATAGTATATATTATAGGGCACACCACATCCTGGGCCTGCTGAAGAGCCTCTTTTTTCTGTGGGCCCCACTCAGAGCTGGCAGCCTTTCTCTATACTCATAAATTGATGGGGCACAGCATTCTTATATGTTGATATGTAGAATGTTATTTCCAAAACTTGAAAAGGCCTCCTAGGAGTTGTGCTTCTTTCTTAGTGGTGGCAGGTAAAAGATGAAATAATGTATCCTTTACTATGGAGGGTATGTTTGGTATGCCCCTGAACACTCTGAAAACTGCACTCTGAAAACTGCACTGATGTGACAGGAACCTAAAATTTGTTTCAGTTTATCTCCTATGCACTGTACCTTCTGTAGCTCATAAGTCTCGTGAAAAGCTCTCATGTTCTTTTCACTTTTTCACCACCATTTAATGACATGATATTTTTTCATTAAAATAGTGGAATTCTGTGATAGTCTATAGAAGGCACAGATGTCCTAGGTCCCTTTAGATTATGCTATGATGAGAGTGGGAGCAGTTCAATTAGTCCTTAGTGTATGGTTGTCTTCCTCATGTGAACACAATCAGGTCATCTTTTCTTGATTAGAATGGAAAATTATGCATTTTCCATATACCATGTACCTGAGGCTATATTAATCAGCTCAACCAAAGATGCTATGCCTGTTATTATGGCTGCAAATCGGGCTGGAACTGGTTGAATATGTGGTAGCCACTGTTTTCCTATTAGGTTGATATTGGTGCTAACGTGATGATTTAAGTAAAGATATGAAGAGGACCACCAACCTTGCATAGGGTGGTTTAAAGAGGCCATTGTAATTGCCTTCCTCTTAATATGGAATTACTTTTGATTCCCTTAGCCAGGATGGGGGAAGTCAGTTTCAGTAACTTTTACTTGAATTTCTCCACTGCTACAGCTTTTTGTTTTTGTTTTTGTTTTTCCCAAAAGGCCAAGGAGCAAACGTGGTGATTTTACCAAGTCCCAAGTATGTCCATTCCAATCAGGAATGGGAAAATCACCGTCAAGTAGGTTCATGGAAACAACTGTGAGCCACATATTCTATTTATTACCATGGCCCACACACCACCACTCTAACAGGGAAGCCATGATCATGCTTTGAGTCTTTTGTCATCAATACCCATGTGGATGCTGTGTTCAACAAATTTTTGCTATATTTCAGTATTTAATGTCCCCAAGTATGTGTTTACCTAAGTATATGCCAATAGCTCTTTGAACTTTGTGGAAATAATGGAGGAATTATTATTGCTATATTGTAATGTCCAGCATCCTTCCACATGAGGATCCAGACTTCCCTTCAACCAGTGAGTTTCTGGGCTGAGAACTGGTTCAGGTAAGGAAACAGAACAAAGGACTATGCCAATTTATTGGTGAGTCCGCCCGCTCCCATCCAATTATCCATCATTGATTTCTTTTAATTGTCAGATAGAGTAATATCCTTTTTGACTGCCCTGTTTTCTTACCTCAGGGATAAGTATCTTCAAAACTTTTTATGAGTCAAACCTTCCTAATTGTCAGTTTTATATCTCTGCTTATTACAATAATTATAGTCATCTTGCTTCATTTGACTAAGCACCACCACCTGGCCTCTATTGTTATATTGTTATGTTGGGTCTGATCATGCCCATTACTATCAAGGAACCCAGTCCTCTAGCAGCATCTCTTCTCATCAGTCTTCGTCTACAAAAGATAGCCACCACTGACCTTCTTGCTCACAGGTGCATGCCTGTGTCTTCACCTGTCTTTTCTCTGAAAAAGCCAGCTATATCAAGACAGATAACAATGCCTTATTGTCAACACAAACAAGTATTGTCCCTGATTGCTGCTATACTGTTGGTTGAGATGTCTTCACAGGAGCAAATCAATGCACATGATATGCAGGTATTGATTTTATGAATTTATTCTTTACAACACTCAAAAGAGAGAATCTGAAGCAGTTTGTACTCTAATGGGATGAAAAGAAGAACATCATTATCTAGACTCAAGATTATTTCAAATAACCCTGCTATCTTGAGTGCAAGCAACTTTGATTTTCTGGACATTACACACAACAACATAACTGGTCCTCTTAATTGGTGACATTCGAACTCATTCTGGTGAAAAGGATTAGTTGAGACACTGATGTTTGGTAGGTATCCTAGATCTCTATAAAGATAAATTCAAGCCAGGGAGTGAAAATAAACCCCATGAAGATTCAGAAAGCTATCAATACAATGACGATTTTACAGGCCCATGGTCTGGGGCATGCTGGGGAAGTTTTTCTAAGTTGAACAGTGTCACCCAGTTTTTTCTGGAAAGTCCTTTTATTTTCAGACATGTCATAGCTAGGATGATCACTTCTTCTATGATAAAAAGGCAAAATTGTTGCAAATTGTTGGCAAACCCACAAAAAATTTGAAATATCAGTCCAGAGAATACCAAGTCCCCACGCACATCCCATGGACTAGGTATTCAGATTTTACAAGACTCCAACCACAAGCAAACAGCTGATGCATATGAGGAAGGGAACAATGCAAAACCCCAAGAAGTGCCTCTGTGTGGAGGCTATCCCTCTTTGCCAAAAGTTACAAACAAAATTATCTGTTACAGAGACTTGTAGTTCAAAGGGATGCACTTCTCTACATTTACCTCTCCCTGATCAACACAACACCCTCTGGCACTTAAGGGATCGGGTATTACAAGCAGATAAATCAATTACTAATATACTTTCAGGTGTAGAAGCACAGACAACTAGGCATTGAATTCGTACAAAGGGCCTTAACTGTAAGGTCATTCTTATATTTGGTCTTCTGTATATAGTATTCTGGCTGCTTTTAAGATTTTCTCTTTGTTACTGGCAATTTGATTGTGATGTCTTTTAGTGTAGTTTTCTTTGTATTTCTTGGGCTTGGGGTGTGTTGAGCTTCTTGCATTTATGATTAATGAGGCTTTGTTTTCTGGTTGATGGGAACAGGCAGTATTGCAAACACTGTGCAAGTTGCTGAAACTATTCTCTCTAATCCATTTGGTTGGTTCCTATGTCAGACTCAGGTTATTGTCTCACAAGAATGTACTGATCGTTACTCTGCTGAACAATAAGAAGGACTCTCTGAAGATGGCTAGAGTTTTCTCTGTATACCACTCTTCTCTCCATTACTCTGTTCTGTGAAATTTATTTGCCTTGTCCTACCCTGACCCTCAGTTCCAGCTTCTCTTATACTTCGGGTTGTCTGCTGTGCTCTACCTGGTTTCCCTCATTGCCTTGTATCCAGAAACTCTTTCAAGCCAGTATATTGGAATGATTGTAGGGCTCATCTTATTTGTTTTGTGTCTCTTTAGAATCAGTGATCTTCACTGACTATTACACTTTTCAAGAACAAATATTCTTAAGTAAATTATATTCATTCTTTTTGTAATAAAATGTATTTTTCAAACAAAATTTTATAAAGTTTAATAGCTTTAACATTGATCCTCTAGTCTACCTTTCTTTGTATTTTCAAAATTCTTTTGAAATCTCTTCACAAGACTGAATGTTAGTGTTCGTATAATTTTGCTTTCTATTTGTTTAAAGAAATGACATTTGGTGAAATTAATACTATATTTACTAAGATATATTGATGATAGATTGAAAGATAGATAGAAAATTACTATTTTTCTTGAAGCTTAGCAATGGATCATTGTAAAATGATTGTTTAGATGGTCAATCTTAACACAAAATAATTTGCATTTATAGAGATTAACAACCAGATTTTGAGAACACTGAATTTATGGAGAGTGAAAAACAGTGTCACATATGATTTTTAGCACATGATAGTCTTAATTGTAAAACTCTTTCAGAAATTATTCTTAATGAACAATGAAACTAGGCAACCATTAGGCTATTACTTAATGGTAGCCACAAAGATGGACAGATGCTACATTACTCATCTGTGTATTATAAGTATCATTTAATTACTAATTCATACTAAGCTTTTGCACTGGAAAATGCTGGGAAAAAAATATGGTCCTTAACTACAGAATTATATCTCAAGCATTATGGAATAAAATTCATTAGGCATAACACATATTTATAAAAATATAAAGCAAAGTCTGAGCAGAATCATACCTTATCCTGGCATGCTTCGTTGAATGAAAGTTAAAAGTAAACTTTCTGCCATTCAGATTGTGTGATAAATAATACATTACTCTAAATACAGCTTATAAGGTGTTTTAGTTTGCTAATGCTGCCAAGACAAAATGCCAGAAATGGGTTGGCTTTTATAATGGGAAGTTTATTAGGGTAAAAGATTACAGTTCCAAGACTGTGAAAATGTCTAAATCAAGGCATCATCAAAGATGCTTTGTCACCAAAGGTCGCTTACTACATCCTGGATTCCTGCCACATGGTAAGGCAAAATGGCTGCTCTCCATCTGGGTCTCTGCCTTCTCTTCCAGGCCGCGTTTCTCCCTGAGCTCAGCTGTGGGCAATCAAGCACATGGCAGTGCTTGTCTATTCAGCTTTGAGTTGCTCCATGGGACTAGCCTCTAGGCAGCCTCGTTCTGTGTCTCTGTGCTCCACTGATTTCAGCTCCTACCCTCCGGCCTCTCTCTCAGTCTCTCAGGGTTTCTTTTTTTTACTGCAACTGCAGGAGATCCTGGAATCCTTTTTCACATGGCAGGATAAAAATGACAGTTCTCTTTGTGTGTTTCTGCTTTCAGTTCTCCATTTATATAAGACACCAGCAAGAGGGCAAGGACCCAACCTGGTTTATGCCTCACTGGCATAGTCCAATCAAAGGCCCTAAAGCTATCTAATCAAGCGAGCTAATCAAATGGTCCCTTAAATGAATATAATGCAATCAAAGGGCTCCATACCCACATGAAAGGGTTAGTTCAAAGAACATGATCTTTCTGGGATTCACAGAACTTCAAACTGTCACATAAGTTCAGGCTTCTAAAACAATGGCAGGTCCCATATGCTTTTTGTTAAATTATCCAATATCCGTTATTCCACTTAAATGAATATCATTTATATTTGTTAGAAAAAATGTAAATGTTAAAGATAACTAATAACTTTGCTTTATGTAATTAAATTTAAGGTTTTTTGCAAGGTATTTTTAAAAAATTGTGTTATAATTTTCAAATATCTGTGTGAATGTGTGTGAATCTCTGTGTTTCAAATAATCAATTACTATATCAGTAAATAGTTCATTTTATTGACTGAACCAGTTTTACCTGTTGGAAACAAATTTTTTATTGGATATTCCATAGAATCTCTATATTATGATAAATAATTCATTTTACAACTGCTAAAAATTTGTCTGTAAGTCATAATTTGCACTTTTCCTTGACTTTCTTGACTTGTGTCATAAGGATAAGTAGATATCTCTTTTATGGTTGCCATGAATGAACCCGAGAATGAGGAAATTCTGCCTAGAAGAATGTGTTATCTTATACATTTTGTGCTAAGAATAAGATATATTACTCATAAATGCTGGACATTTTTTTTGGCCACAGTTAGCATAGAATTTTTATAGTCAAAAACTTATGTAACTCTGAGGACTTGTGGTTTAGATTATTAAAGACTAAATTAAATTTCTTTTTTATGTGAATACTGAAAGGGGGATCAGTGGATATGTTGCAATAAACTCCATGCTCTAATTTTATTCTGAGTTTACTATAAGTTGTAACTAGAGAAATTGCACTTTTAATTTCATGTACAAAACCATTTTAGAGCATAAGAGTTAACTAGCCTTTCCCTTCATCTTTGAGCAGTTAAAACTGTGAAATATGAAGAATATACATTATGAGAATCTAAAGCTGTAGAATTGAATTTGATCATGTTACTGATGTCTTTATCTTTATTTTACAAAAGTAACAAGAAATAACACTGCCCTTAAAATCCTCCAAATTGCCTTTGCTGATTTATTGGTGTATTATCAGATATTTGTTTGACATCAATCTTGTGAAAAGGTCTATTTTAGGTCCTGGAGGGGTCCAGATGATCAAGCTAGTTATTGTGTTTTGGAGAGATTAAAATACAGATTACTAAATTTGCATGCATATTAATGATCATTGAAATCACAAAATCAGGTTATTTTAATTTCAAAATATTTATTTTCAATATAATATATGAATTGTTGTACTAAGTACTATGGGATGTTTCCAATACCAAATGGTCATCTTTAGATCTGATTCTCCAAATCCTCACTAATTTTATCCACATTATTAACATTACTCTTGGTTAATTATTTAAACTAACTAAATTTTATTAGCTATAAATTTTTAAAATACAAATTTCCGTATGAAAAATATATTGAAAGTAATAAGATAATTGAAACAATTAGAACACAAAAGTATAGACCATTATATGATTCTTAATAATCCCTTCAAATGTGATTAGCTCTTCTTGTACATGTTCCAGAATGAATGTCAAAATCTCATTTCCCTGACCTCAAATAAGATTTATCTTTGCTTTCTTTATAACATTTATCAATTTAGATTTCTGTATGTCCTGAGATATGGGAAAAATATATATTCTTACTCTTTCCAAATACAGTAACTCAAAACTCTATTGTTAATTTTACTTTTAAATAGCTATTGATGACTTAACTGCTGACTAAAAGACAAAGGGACCCAAAGCTCCATCATCAAGATGGTTAATTATTTGAAAATACTAAGCTATCATGGAAGGTTATTGTAAAAGTCAATATCTAAATATATAAGTAGGAGCAATGTTTGAATTCTATGCCCTTAAAATATATTTAAAAATTTTGTTGTGAGATTCTCCAGTATGAATTATACTTGGCATTATCATAAATAAGAATTGAATTTCCAGGCAAAATTGCCAAAAGGAGTTTAAAATTGAGTCAGTTTTATCTTAGTTTCATAATAAAAATAGTATGCCTTTGAAATAATAATATTGACATAGAAAATATATTTGACCACTGAAGAATTGATAGATACTATCCTGAACTTTTTATATATTAGTGAAGCTGAAAAATTTGTTCAGGTCAAAATTTTGCATTATATTTTTAAACATATATTGACTGTATTTTGCTACTAATATTTGTGGTCCATCTTCACTATATAAAGCTTGTATGTCTTGGAAAATCCACTCATCTAATATTTCTGAGCTTTAAATTCCCCTCATTTTAAAATTATGCATAATCTCTATTTCTTTTATATACAAAGTTGTAAAGCTCAAATGTTCTCATCTATTGAACAAAGGATTTGCAAACTGTTTCGCCTCTCGGTTTCAAATCCACCTTTCTGTGTTTGATCTTGTGATTCCTAGGCTAGGATGTAACAAATTACATTTCTTCACTGCCAACTGCCTTCTTGTTGAGTTTTGCCATTAGAAGGTGCTATAAACACATTGGAGAGATGGGCTAGGAAGAATGGAATTATTTCTTAACTGTTTAATTTATTTTCCTTCAAATGACATTTCAGTAGCAGCAGTTGTTTCCAGTGGGCAGATTTTCCATCTCTATGGAATCAGTCTGAGTTCTGCAAGGACCCATCTCTGAGCTCCAAAGTACTAGTTCTTATCTTTCATTACTGCTCTCCAGAGGTCTGAATCCCAGCATATCCACTCCCCCTTTTTTGCCACTACCATCTCTAGTACTCTCATTCTGTTAAAATATAGCAATGCACCTGGAAAAAGATCTTGACCATAAGAGGGAAATGGTAAATGCAAAAGAGTTTTTATGGCTAAGAGATTTCAAAGTGAATCTGGAGGTCATTCCAGAGGTTATACTTATGCACGTCTCAGCAGGATCTCATTGACTGCCATAGTAAATAATGCCTCAAATAGTGGGGCTCCTGAGGGTTCTAGAGACATCCAGACACTATAGGCAGGGCAGACAGTCCAGGAGTTTGGCACCCTGCCAGTGGGCCTTACCTTGTAATTTATGTTCCCCAGTGTGACAGAGTTGGACTCAGTTGTGGTTTCCCTACAAATGGCTCTTATGCCCCTTCTATTTGAACCTATAGTTAGTATTAGTGTGGATAGGTATATGTCCAAGAGACCTAAATATTTGGTCTGTCCATGTGCCAGCTTGGCTCTGAATCTCAGCTGAGATGCAACACTTACTCTCCAGTTCATTGGACTCACCCAGGACAACTAACAAGGTGATGATGATGGACAACGCCCATCCCAAGGAACAGAGAAAGTCTGCAACTGCAAGCAAGACAATTCCATCTATCTGCCCGATGGGATCTAAGTCCCCTCTCAATTAGAGGCAGAGTGGGTATATTAGTCATCCAAAGGGGTGCTCATGCAAAATACCAGAAATCTGTTTGCTTTCATAAAAAGTATTTATTAGGGGTAGAAGCTTACAGTTACCAGTCCGTAAAGCATAAGGTACTTCCCTCACCAAACTCTGTTGCCATGTGTTGGGGGCAAGATGTCTGCCGATGTCTGCCAAGAGTTCAGGCTTCCTGTGTTTCTCTCTTTCCGGGGTTCCATTTCTTTCCAGGCTCAGCTGCCATGCTCTCTCCACAAGGCCAGCTGTAGACTATCAGGCCAGCAGCTCTGTCCCTTTCCCCGAGACTCGATTCTCTCTGGGTTCGACTTCTCTGCTCCTCTGTGTTCTTACTTCCAGGGGCCTCTACTTTGTCTAACAGAACCTCCTCTTTTTCCTCAGGTATCTGCTTCTCCTGCATGTTTACTTCCTGGCCTCCAAGATCAAAACTCCAACTCCCTTCTCTGCCGTGTAGTTTTCTCTGTGTGTCCGGGTCCACTAAGGGGGCCGGGGACTCAAAGTCCTACTGATGTGGCCCAATCAAAGCCCTATCATAATGTAATTACACCCAGGAACAAACCAGTTTAAAAACATAATCCAATAACTGTTTTTGGAATTCATAAACAATGCAAAACTGCCACAGTGGGCATCACCATCCCCAAATCCTCAAGACTGGGGAATGAACAATGGACTAAAACAGACTTATTATTCTACTATAGACTTATTTTTATGCTAAGAGTGGAAGAATTTTTATCATTGATGTGAAGGCGGTGGCCACCAGAGGTTCTGAGGGGAGGGAGAAGGAAAAATAGTGTAATATGGGGGTATTTCTGGGACATTGGAATTGTCCTGCATGACATTGCAATGACAGATACAGGCCATTATGTATTTTGTCATAACTTACAAAATTGCCTGGGATAGAGTGTAAACTATAATGTAAACTGCAATCCATAATTAGTAGCAGTACTTCAATATGTGTTCATCAATTGTAACAAATGTACCACACTAATGAGGCACGTTTTTGATGTGGGAAAGCATAGGAGGCGGAAGGAGTGGGGCATATGGGAATCCCCTATATTTTTTATTTAGCATTTATGTAATCTAAAGGGTCTTTAAAAAAATAAAATAAAATAAAATATATGGTTTCAGTTTCCTAACAAGAATGGGGATATATTCATAAAATTAATATAATGTGTGTATTGATAGACTTAACTAAGCACAGTATTAATAATAAATAACTACAATCTTGAATTCTACAATTACCACAATTAACAATATGCAGTTTTTTAGTCAAGTAACCTAATCATTTTATCAATGTTTAATTGTCTGAGTTTTCTGTGACAGCAGTTCAACTATTTAAATAAAATGTCTTATGTTTGTTTCACTGATTCCTATAGTAGTAGCAACCATGCTTTGACTACATAGATTATAATTTCTCATTCAAAAGAAGAGCCATATAACTCAGAAATTAGATAATGATTATTTATTTTGTTTACCATTCTCATAATTTTCTTTGTGATTGAATATTGAATTGTTTGTTACATTTAAAAGTTGAAATAATAAACTGTGAAGTACCAAAATTAAAATGTATAATTTTCTATTTATCTTATTATTAAATTATCTTATATAATATATGCATAATACTAAACTCTGGGAAAATATGACATCAAACATGGAAGCTATTGATTTTTTGAAGGAATTATGGTTTATTTTGTTTGTCCATATACTATTTCTGTGTTTTCAAATATGCCATAACAAATCTATGACTTTGTTATCTTCACATATTTGTTGAATTAATTATAAAAATAACAATATAACTTTGTAATACACAGGGATTTCTGTTTTCATGGAAGCTAGAAGACCCCTCCATAAAACCTTTTTTTACTCAGCCTAAATTTTATCTAATACTTACCCCATGTTACTGTTTGTCACTCTCCATCAGCCATCCTTATTGGACTGTTGATCCTAATGGGCCTCCAGAAGCTTCATCTTTCATCAGTGAGCCAACCTAAGTTTGGCAGAGTAGGAGTAAAAGGATTTTGACTATCAGAATAAAATTGAGGCAAGAAATTAATGGCTTTTTCTGACTTAGTGTAAATGCCAAGATGAGTTTTGCATTTATATTTAGACTCATGTGTTTTAAAGCACTGATTGAATGTAAATATTTAGATAGTAGACTATGTGGAAAATATCGAGGGACACCTGCACCTCTCTCTTATAGCTGAGGAATAATTTATTGCCAGTTGTAGTATCATTAGAGTGGTTCATAGATATTGACTTTCTTGTTCCAGGTACATGATGGGATTATATTTTTCTGCACATTTGATATCAATGTAGTCATGTGACATACCCTGTGAATGAAGTATTAACAAAAAATATATGCATCCACACAAAAGCTTTAAGGGCCAACTTGCAATTTACTATTATCTTTTTTGTTTTTTCAGTCACTTTCAACAGGAATACTATATCCAGCTACAACCACAATTAGCCTGGAGACTTGATTGATTATTATCAGGAAATCCTCCTTGTCAACCCACAATAGACATGCATATGAGCAAGCTTATATCCAGGATATCTATTAACACAGCAGTCTATCCTAACCTGACTGATACAACTTCTGAAACTTACTTAAATAAACCTAGGGTTTCTATGCTCCCAGTAGCTGTCTCATGTGTTGTACTGTAAGCTGTCTTCAAGAATCAGATGTTCTTATTATTTCCATAGCATGTAATAAGTGAGTCATTTGTAGTATACATTTGGTTAGTGCAAAGACAACTGTCTTTACAATGGTGTAAACCTTCTTTTTTCCCCCACTCTCTCTGAAGCATACTTATATTTAAAAAAAAAGGAGATAGTATGAAAGAGGAACTTTCAATTTCAGATTTAATCATAGCAACACCATACTGTTACCCTAAAACTATGTACAAATCATGGGAAATTCTTATGCATCATGTTTGGTGTTCTTTTTTGTCTTTCTCTTGTTAACTCTATTAGCTCCTAAATATTTGTAAATTATTTTTTACACTCCTTATAGATTTCCTTTAAGGAAATGTGGTTCTTTTCATTAAAATGTTTTACAGGATGAAAGACTATTGGCAGTTCTTCATGATATAACAAATTATATGCATAGGCCTAACACCCAGTTGAAGAAACAGAATTAAAACAAGAGAGTTGGCACTCTTAGTGAGTACCACTCTCCAATCACACCCCCCACCTTTGGTGTCCACTCTATAAAGAACTCTTATCCTGCATTTGGTTTTGACAATAAACAAAATTTCTCTTATACTTTTTACCACATTTGAGCATTTCTTCAAGAAAAAAAATTGATTACACATTTTTGCTTCTTAAAATCTTGCTTTTATGAATAATAATTATATTAACATTATTTTACATGTCTTCTCTTGCATATGTAGGAGACTTATTTTTTGTATTTGCTTAGGAATTAAATAACTGTGTTATTCTTATGCCATAGGCTGAACTTCTTTAACAGAAATTGCCAGATTGTTCTTGAAAACAGCCATGCTAACTTAACTTTTTCTTCAACAGTACATACAATTTCTCATTCTTTCACATTCTGCTACTACTCAGAGAACTGCCAGAATATTTAAAATTTCCTAGTCTGGTGAGTATCAAACAGTTTCTCCTTGTAGTTTTAATTTGAATGTATTTGATTGCTACTAAATGTAGCAGCTTTTCATGAATTAATTACCAAACATTATTCACTTTCAGGTTTTTGTGGCAACTATTGATGCTATTTAATTTATTGGTCTCTTCTATTTCATTAGCCCTATCCCATGAATTTTAATAAGTAATGAAGCTGTTTTTATTATTTTTTCTTCTAGATATGTTCTATTTCCATTGTCATTGATTCTTTAATCCATTATTTAAAAATATGTGTATGTTTAATGTGTAGCAAATGTCATCTTAATAAGAGCTAACTGTTACTCACTGGGTGCGCACTTAGTGTTAGGCACTATTAGTGCTGCAGCCATTAGTTTTATATATTATATTGCATAGCACATCAACTCTATAAGACAAGTATTATTTATATACCCATTTTAGAGTCAAAGAATTGAAGTTACAGAAAAATTAACTAATGTGCCCTAGCTAAAGTGAATGTAAACACAACTTAATCCTAGGCACTCTGATTTCAGATCTACCCTTTAGAAAACTCAGTGATATACCACCCCTCAAGCAAATTTGTCTAATTAGCCATGAAGTCATTTATGCTGAACAAGCTCCATTATTAAATAACATTTATACATACAGGGTCATAACCAAGCCAGAGAAAGCACAGAAATCATGAAAAATTTGCTTATGCAGAGATTCACCTTCTTTTGTGCCTACTTTTATAACACATGCACCTCTTTTTCAATCCATACATCAAGTAATGGAGAGCTCTCTGGAAACAACTGACTAATAATCCAAAAACCAGAAATTGCTTTATGGAAGGCTGTACTTAAGATGGCAAAACCTAGAGTTGGACAGCTACTATGACACAACCACAGTCAGGGATTGCTTGAAAGACATTTGTGCAGGAAACACTCAATGTAACAGATTGTTTTAAGTCATATTCACATTGCCAGTAAATAAAATGTTTTGAGGTCAGAATCAACACAATTCATGATGAATCACTAATGGGATGCCTGGTGGTTTTAGGAATTTAGAAAAAGCAAGTCTATATGCTGGTGACTTGGAAACTTAGGAAGTGATTTGTGATTGGCTTTCTTAAAATAATGCAAGAATGAGAATGTTGACCATTGCAACTTTAAGGTAGATACTAGGTCACTATCTATATATTTATAATACTTCTCCACTGAATATAGGGAAAGAGGAGTGCTTTCATCAACTCAACCAATATAAATTTATCTTGATCAAACCAGACCTGTGCAACACCACCTGAGTGTCCAATAGACAGCAGCAGTAACCCATTTTGATGCTCCATTATTGTATCACATCCCAAGACATTTAGCCAGCACCCAGGTGACAAAACTCATTATGGATTTAGATTTCCTTTCTCTGCCTTTCCTCTGCCATTCTTCAACATCATACTATATCCTTACACAATTACATAGTGCCTACACAAAATTGCCTCTGATACATCATGAAAGCTTCACCCAGAAGTATCTAGACTTATAAAATATTTGAATTGCCTACTGCACAAATAAACTAGATTTCCACCTGATGGTAACCTCTTTGATATTATATTGCTCTTCTGTAAGAAGTGCTATGCAGTCAAATCAGAATCTAGGGCTAAATAAATCAAACAGTTTAATTGAAAATAGTGCTCTTATAAATATATAAATAATTTATTTCAAAATTTCACTTGTTATTCCTCCAAAGCTGGGCTGACCTGCTTTAGAGGTTTTGGTGATTTTGCCAGTTCCATTTCTCCATTTAGCAGATATTGAGATAGAATTAGGAGAGCAAGAGGTTTTTAGAGTGTAATGCGTTTGAAAGGAAAGAGGGAAGCAAGCAAAATTGAGCAGGGAGAACTTGACATACAATCCAAATCTGATGCAGCACCACTGAATCACATGTGATCTCTAGAGCAAGGGGTACTTATGTAGAGAAGTCATATTTTGGACACAAATCATCAAGCCCTAGTATCCCA
Organism: Cabassous unicinctus; assembly: GCA_029593785.1. Classification (NCBI taxonomy): domain Eukaryota; kingdom Metazoa; phylum Chordata; class Mammalia; order Cingulata; family Chlamyphoridae; genus Cabassous; species Cabassous unicinctus. The sequence continues at coordinate 31,951 of JAQZBX010006510.1, read as the reverse complement.
GGAGTGCTCAGTCTTTGACTGGTAGATGACGAGAAAGAAAGTGGCCTTAACTCAAATACAGTGTGCAGATCTGCATGCTATTCTAGACATTGCCAGCTAAAGGCAAAGATTAATGACAAATTCTTTCTTTAGGGAGATTGAAGTAGAGCACCTCCACAGTTGCCACAGACATAGTGACTCATTAAATATTAATTTAAATGTGTAATTGAGACTACCACCATTGTATATTGGGCTCATACCATTTGTGAAATATCATAAATGGGGTTGCAAGATAATTAACATTTACTATCAAGTATACATAAATTTCTACTTTAAAAAATTGGCATAGAAAGAAATACGGATAAGAACTATCTTTGGCACCAGCTTGCTACCATGTGCAGAAACAATGATTAATAGAAGCTATTAACCTCTACAAAATTAGGGTCTCAAAAAGCTAAGATTCCATCAGAAAATATATATTAGGTTCTGGCCAGCTAAGATGCTGGCTAAAGTAAAGGGGATCATAGAAATGATATTGGACATTGAAGTCATAAATATGGCCTATGGCCTGAAAAAAGTTAGAAGTACACACACATATACACAATATACATACATATATACATAAATGCACTTGATAAAATAAATTATCAGACAAGATGTTATTTATGAAGTTTATTTGAGCAATTTATGATTCATGAATCAGGCAGCACTCAAACATCATGTGGAAAGGAGCTCCATCATGGGGGTGGAAAGGGGGAGCTCATTCAGGTCAAATGTCAAAGTAAGTGAGGAAATATTCTGACTGGATAGCTAAATCGCATTGTCTTATTTGGGCTGTTTCTGCTGGATAAAAATAGCTTCCTAAGGTGTCTGTTTCTGATTGGTTAAGCTGCAGGTGTTTACAGGAAAAGTACTGAAAGGCATTAACGGGAAAGGCAGCTTTTCTTAAATTTAGATTGTGTTACTAGGGTTTGTCAGTCAGGGATTGGCCAAGGCTAGTCACCCCATTCTAACTGTCCCCCTGAATTTTATTTTAATACGTGGGTGCAAAAATATCAATGTTCTTCCTTGATTTATACATTTATCCAAAATTGCTTTCAGCACGTGGCTAAAACAGACTATGAAAGGCAATTGAAAACTAATGGAGGCAAAGGCAAATGTGGTCCTTACACATTACACTTAGAGTCCAAGGGAGAAAGATCTTTGAAAGTAAATAAGAATATTTTTTTTAATAATAAAAGATACTGTAGGGTGCGAAAAACAATCCAACCTTCTTCCTGACTTCCTACTTATTTTGGTGGTTTCAAATCTCTTTATAGTACCCACAAACTCCAATTATGTCTTCATTAATTAAATTCTAAGCTTGGAAAATAAATTGAAGGACAAATCTAGTGTCACCTTCTCCCAGTTACTGCCTTCAAGAGCAAATATAAAACCATCATCTTCAACAGACACTTAACAAGTCTATTTATTAGTCCTTCGTTTTCCCAATCTGTTTCTTCCTTTGATTTCTCAATGCCATCCTCTCTATTGGGTCCTAATTTTGTCAAAAGTATGTAGTCTTGAAAAAAAACTATACCAGGTTCAATCTTGGGTCTATTCTCACTGTCTGTGGGTATAATTAATAATATTATTCTGAAAATCAAATAAGATAATCTATAATCTATGTACATGTATTGAAACAATATCTGTCACATAGTAAGTAACCACCAATACCACTTATTTTCATTATTAGCCATCTTTTGAATTTTCAATATCCTCTGTTTAAGTTTCCTAGGCTGCTTAAAGCAAATGCCATGAAATCGTTTGAATTAAACAATGGGAATTTATTAGTTTACAGTTTGAGGCTTTCCAAATCAAGTCATTATTAAGGCAACACTTACTTTTTCCCTGAAGACCGGCTCCTCTGCCACATGGTAGGGCACATGGAGGCATAAACTGGTCTCTCCCTTCTCTTCTTGGTTTTGTTGATTTCAGCTGCTTGCTTCCATGGCTTTTTCTCTCTTTGTCTGAATTTCATTCCATTTTTAACGGACTCCAGTAATAGGATTAAGTACCATCCTGAATGAGATGGGTCACACCTTCACTGAATTAGCCTCACCAAAAGATCTCACTTACACCCATAGGAATGAGTTAGATTTAAGTACATGTTTTCCTGGGGTACCTACAGCTTCAAGTCACCATACCATTCTAAATTCCAATCCCTACTATCCACCACATACTAATTTTTTTTTTCCTGGCACATGTTTACTCACTCCATTTCCCTGCACCAAAACTAAAATAGATCCCCATTGCATATATGAAATGAAAATCCCTCTCCTTAATATTATTTTTCCACAATCTGACCATGATCTCCTTTGTTATTGTAATGTCCTAAAAATTCCTTCTACATCTTGATATACAACCAGTATCAAAGGAATATAACTTAGATATAAATGACTTTAATTCTTTAGTCATCCTGTTTATTTATTTTCCAGGATTTCCTCCCACTATATACAGTCTCATTCAAACCAGAGGCATTTTTCATCCTCAACTAAAATTTTACCTTTTTATGACATTCAATTAGATTTTTCTTAAATAGATAAATATAAAATTTAGCAGTGCAAAATAATACTTTGATACCTCTTTTAAGGCAGTCATAATTTGGTTTTGTAATAGCTTTTTATAAATGTCTTTCTATTCTACTGGACTATAAATTCCTTATGTGGAGGAGCTCCAAAGCCTAACCCAATGTCACTGGAATTATGCATACTTGTTGAGTAATTAAATGGAGGACTTAAACAGGTCCTCCCACTCTCAAATATTAATAAAATTAATTATACATGTTTGAGTTTAAAAGTCCTAAATATTGGGTTCAGTAACCTCTGTGTTATCTATTAATCAGACTTTCCTACCTGCTCATTAACATGATTTTGTAATTGTTGGAACCAGATCCCCATGCTATCAAAAATTGTCCTTCAATTACATATTTTGAGTCTTAAAAGACAATTTTACTACAGAAGTTGTAAAGGTTACTTTTACTTTTTATGGGATCTGTCTTAAATTATCACATATATTATAGTTTTTAAACATTAAATAAAGCACATTATATTTAATATCATTTAATTTTTTAAATCAATTGGTCAAAATTGACTCTAAATTACAAAGGCCACTTTTAAAATCTTTAATCAATAAACAGAATTGAACAATGTTTTGAAAAGTTAAACAATTAGCAAGAACAATTCTTATATTTAGTGATAAGATGTTTTTGATGAACAACCATTCTGAGACCAGATATTTAAGACTTCACATATATTTACTAATTATGGCAAGATTTTGAAAGTGAGTGGTAGAAATCAAAGAGGGGTGTTGAGGATATATGATTTTATAGCTAAACTGAATTACCAAGGTATGTTCTTAAACCTAATTTTATTCTGTATATGGAAAAAATATCTCAGGTGAGGCTAAGAATTTGATTACCTGCATTAATTAACATAGGGTTAAATGTCTCTATTTCAATGTCAATAAAGGAGATCGTTTATTGTAACAAGGTGAGATTTTCTTTTCTTGTTTTTTAATATGCAGGGTTTATGCATAGAGCCAAGATCTCTTGTTTTGTCAGATTAACTATTTGTGTGTCATGTCACAAAATGTTGTCAGGTTTTATTGCTTTGCAAATATTGTTAAAATGAGTATCATTTCTTTACCCCATTTAGCACTTGTTACATTCCTGCACACAGCATCTTCACTTTCTGCTTTTGTCACCGAACCAGTTACCAAAGGAAAAATAGTTTTAGAACTAAGCTTTAAAAAGTTAAAACCTGACATAAAAGGAATTATATTCTAGGTAACCAGAGTAACAAAATCCCTGAAATCTTTCTTTTGTTTTTTGTTCATGACATGAGAAATTAACTCTAAATAAAAATGATGGTTAAATTCAGTGTTCCAGTTCAGTTTATCAGTAGTTCTAAAATTAAATTTTAGATTTTACTAATGAAATTTATAATATTTAACATATGAATGGCAGATATACGCAAAATGGAGATTATAATTCTTGATGGACAAAATGTAAGGAATATTATATAATATACAATAATAAATTATTTTGTTTGAAGGCAGGTCAAGGTAATAGCATGTAGTTATTTAGATACCAAAATGTAATGATAAGACCATGAGTGTGCTGGTGTAGATGTAGGAAGGCGTTTTATGATTACATAAATTGAAAATTGGCAAGAAGATTAAGAGCCTTCTGCGACTTGTCTGAGGAAAATTCATAGCCATGATTGCTAGTGGTCAGGAACTCACAGTTGCATTATTTCTTTGAGATAGCTTTCTTTTGGGAAATTGCATTTGTATTAAATTAAAATATATTTATTACAAAAATAACAAATTCCATATAACAAACAGCAAATAAATTGGGTTTTCCTTATCAGGAAACTAGATAAATATCATGTTAAATGGCTCTATTTAATTTGTGAAACTAGATATGTTAATGGAGAGTTAGCTTAAAATCTGTGTGAGCTATGCTTAATGTTTGTGACCCACTTCTGGGGGGGGGTCTTCCTTAAAATTATATTTTAAAAAGCATATTTGTTTATTTATTGATTGATTTATGTAACATGCTGCATGTACGTTTCTCCCATGAAAAAAATCACAATTTAATGACAGCCACATAAAAATACATTTGTTTTATCAACAATGTACATGCATTATATCTAAGGATATGAGCTCACTTCAATACTGCTTTAGGTTCTATTCTTACCCAATTGAATATTTAACTCATGAGGGCTATATTTGGGGATTTTTAAAGGAAAATAAATAAGCATATTTTATTTTTTATCCTTTTAATAAATATTGATGTAAAAAAGCAAAATCTAGTAATGTTTATCTTCAGGTAAATATTGCAATCATTGAACTACTTTTAAGCTTTTAAGTTAAAATTATATTCACAAAATATTTTATTTTAAAAATTGATTTTAAACCTTTTTAGAGACATGATGTTGATAGCTTCAGTTTAATGAGGACTCTATGTCTCTTGCTACTACTTCTTTGGTACTAAAAATAAGCGTGCTTACCATTTTATTATTGTGGGACTCTTGATGATGATGGAAATTGGGGCATGTGAGAAATTCTGAGTACATCAATCCCTGTCCCACAACACAAATATACAGTCACCTTTAACAAAGCTAAGTTGTAATATCTCAACTGTTTATTGCTATTGTGAAATAGCTAATATGTGAAAACAATCTTTAAAAGCAAAAGACTGCATAAAAATGATAAATTTAAATGAATAATGGAAAACAAAAATACCCAAGATAAGAGGAGAAACACTTTTTCACAATTTCTGCTGAGTTGTCTTTGAAATGATATTTATTTCATTTCAAATAATTTCATAGGAAATTATTTTGACCCTGAAAATTCATTAATAGGATTAATTTTGCTGTAGACCCATTACCCTTGAGCCAGAAGACTATGTTTTTGTTCAAAAATAAATAATTGAAATAGAAATGAAAGGTCAGTCTCAAAGTAATATGGGGTCTCTGTGCAGTTATTGATTCAAAGTACCACAATATGGTGACACTTGATAACAAATATAATAAAATATGATGCAAAATCAAAATACTAAATCTATAGATTGAAGCCATTTTTTTTTCATACCATGTTTATTTGCCTGGAAAGAAACTTTCTGGATACAAAGCAGCAACAGAAAATAGTGTAATAGTTGAATATAAAAATGAAGAATTAAGATACTAGCTTATCAGAAAATTTTTGGCCCCCCGCTTCACCTCTTCTCCATCTAACCTTTACTCCAGTTGTTGCTGCCTCATTCATCAGTATGACTCTTCTTCAGCTTGACACAGCTCTGCTGCTTTTTCTCTGATTTTATGCCTTTGGGCTTCTTCACTGCCTCACTCACACTACAGATGTGAGTGTGTTATACAGTTAGTGAGGACTCCACAGCAGAACTGGGCTGGAGTAGAGCCTGAAAATTGGGACATCTAGCAGATCCAACAATGCTTTATGTATCAGTGGTAGGTAAGATTGCTTTGTGGCTTCTATGGTGTGAAAAGAGATAAAATGAGTTCTTATTGCTAAGAAATTTAAAATGGAGTCAGGAGGCCATTCAGCAAGTTACTCTTATGCACATTTCAACCAGATATCACAAACTGCCAAGGTTTGCAAAACCAAAAACAACGTTTCTGATGACATACGGATGTCATGAACCAAGTACAAGATAAAGCCATCAGTAAAGTGTCTAACTTGAAGGACATTTGGAAAGCCCCAAATATCCAACAATAGTAATTCTTTACAAACAACTTTGTAATATTCTTTTTCTTTAAAAACCTTTGCTTGGAAGTCCCAAGACAGGACACGGTTTGGGTTGCTACCTGAATCTGTGCTTCCCGAATTACAATTTTAAGACCCCCAAATAAATTTTTGTTGCCTTGCAGCTCAGTCTGCAATTTCTCGGTCAACGTTTCTGGTGTCAGAAGACGGATTGGAAGGACTGCCACCTTTACTTCAGAGATGCTGTTGGATTCAAGCACCATAGCTGCTAAAGCCCCTTGTGCTCTGTGATTTCCCCAATGGTCCTGGTTTTCTGTTTGAGTCCTCTCTGTTCTGAACGTCCTTTCCTTTGGTTGAGGTTCTGCTTTTGTTTGGGTTTCTTCTGGTTAAGGACATTTTGAAATTTGTTCTTCTGGTATTACTTTGTACTTTTTTCTTTTGGTTTGGACTGGTGGCAGCAATCATTTCAGTTGTCCTTTTGATTTGCAGGAATTTCTCTAATTTGGTAAGTACTCAAATATTTGAAATCTCTTCTTTCTCTCTTTCTCTGATATTCTATGGAGGTTCTCCCCACTCATGTTTCAATTGACCTTTTTACTGACTGAGAGCAATCATATAATCATCTTCGTAGGCACAAGTCCGACACTTAAATGCTATTAGAGCACCCTTCAACTTTTAATGAGAAGCCTCAGCTGCAGAAGAACAAGACTGTCCTGTAATGATAAGGTGGCCACCAATGGGCAAGAATGACACAAGGTCACCTGTCACTCTCAAGAAAATTACCTTGCAACTAAGGATACCTGGTCATGGGTCAGACAACTGGAGCACAGGCTGACTGCCAGGTTAAAGAAGTATCCCAAGTAAAACACACTGTAAAATATTTTATTAACTCAACTCTAAGATAAATCCTGTCAAAATTTTTAAGCTTTAGCATTGTTCTCTATCAGAAGCAATAGTTTCTAATTCTTCAAAAAATTCTAATAGTTCACTGCCAGCAAGCACTCCAGCAGATTTTGTTTGTAAAAATTATAGTCCTGCTTCATGTAATTTCTTATCTCTCTGGATCTGACATACTCAAGATATTCTTTAATTACAATGGCCATAATGATACTTTTAATATGTCGAAATTAGAGTATTTGTGAGCACAATTAGAGAATAAGGTCTATAAGATCAAACAATGTGATTAAGATACCTTTTTTTTATAATTTGTTCTTGGAAGCTTCCAAATGTATAACAGTTTTTGAAATTGCTTCTTTTCAAGAAACAAATGCTAAATTAACAAAACACTTATCTAAGTGCATAACTAAACTTGACAAATAGTCTAAAACCTCTAAATTTTCCAAGGGTGCCTCAGCTCCTCCTCTGCCTTCCTGTCTTCCTATTTATCCTACACTTGCAGAGTTGCTTTTTTATTATAAGGGTCTTGAAGCTCCTTCAGACCCATCCCTCTCAGCTTTTTAAAAAAATCAAACATAATAAAGGAGGCTCAGATAAACTGCCTTTATCACTTATACTCCTGGGACTAAAACTGATCTTATAACCATCTTTCAAATCCTATTGAAGTTCCCCCCCAACAATGCAATGTGTTATTTAATTGGCATGCCCAATCAGCCAAAAGAATATCTCATTCCCAAATTACTTCTTGAAATGACTCCTTAAGAACATTAACAAAAATAAAGGTCTAGCCCTGATAGCCCTCTAAATGAAAAGACTGCACGGGACACTGCTTCTCTTGATCCTACTCCTCTCTTTGTTTTCCTTCCTTGTATCCTTTTTTGCCTGGCAACTAAAATCTAACAAACTCCCTATAAAAACAGACCTGCTGAGACTGCTGGAATGGTATCCTTTGTAACTTTTAGCCCCCAGTCAAGAACAGAGGTCAGCATCATTGTTCAGGAATTTCTTAATCCTACAATGAATTTTTAAAAAATTATGAGGAATTTAGAATTCTAATTGGACTTTATAATCCAGGATTGCCTAACATATTTCAATTTGTGCATATGGCTTATGTACAGGTGAGACAAATAATATACATATATGCAACTAAATGGGAAAAGCTGGAAAATGATATAAGGGACCCTACAAATATTACAGGTAGGAATGTTCCCAAACAGACCCACTAAATTGCTATGGACTCACTAATGTAAACCATGTACTAATGTTAACTGTGAACTGTAATTAATAATATGATGAAAATGGTATTTTTTCCATCAGTTTTTATAAATAAACCACACTAATGCAAGGTACTAATAATGGGAGGAGGCAGTATATAGAAACTCTGTATCTCTGTATGATTTTTCTGTTAACCTATCATTTCTCTAATAAAAAGAGGCATATCAAAAGCCTTTCTCCAAAAATCTGATTGGTCAATAATCCAAACTTGAAAACATGTAAATTGGGTTGCTGCCTAAATCCATGATCCCTGAATTGCAATTCTAAGACAGCAAATAAACACTTTTGTTGCCTTGCAGCTTAGTCTGTTATTTTTTGGTCAACAATGGCAAGCCTCAATAATGGAATCATTGACTTCAGTCCTACTGGAGCATGAACATATCTTCTATGACAAATTTTCTTCTGTTTGGAAAGCAAATCTTAGAATGATATTGGGCATTAGTGGACACTGAGGACTTGACTACAGAATATTAAGTGACTGCAACCAGAGCTGCTCAACATAAACATGGGCCATAAGTCTGGGAAGTATGGAGTGTCCATAGTGTTGAAGATAAAAACTCTTCTATCTTGGATGCTTAACCGTCAAATCTCATAATCCTATGTAGTCAGAGACATGCTGAAGACACTGTGACCACTGAGGAGCTATTGTAATGAAGATGACTTAAGAAGCTATATTTATTTATTTAATGAATGCTGATATTTGTCATGTTCTTCGAAAAAGGGTTAAAAATGCAAAATAAATATATTTGTACAGTAGATGAGTAATTACTTATTGTTGACCTGGCTCCTGAAGATCCCAATTAAGAGAGTAATTTTGTTTCCTTCATTCATGTGTAAGATACATACATATATATATATATATAAATAAGCTCCTTATTCTCTTGGACTACTGGCTGTGGCTCCTCCTTAAAATTAATTTAACATTAACTTATAATGTATTATAAAAACTATCTCATGCCAAAAGATATTCATATAACAATTAATGATTTGAATTAGCATTCAAGTGATATTTATATTATACTTGGAGATTATGCTACTGACATACAAGATACTGGCATTTGTAATTGATTGGCTTCATTTTCTGAAAGAAGGTAAGATAAAATCTGCCCTGGAAATATTCTACATAAATGTTCAGCAAGAAGTCATAATATTAATATTGAAATAATTCAATGCTATCAGGTATCAAAAATGTCATAAATGTGGGTTAAATACTGACATGTGTTTATCTATTTTTCAGCCACAAATTTTCAATAATTTATTTACCTATAACTCAAATATATATACATATATGAAATGTAAGTCCTTGCAGTTTCATTTATCTTTACATTCCTATTATTAAAAATTTGCATCCAATTAAAGAAAAATAAAGGCTACTGAATACAGAAATTTGAAAGTAACTTGGATAACAAATGTATTTTGTGATACAGCACTTACCAATTTACACCTAAGATCTTAGGAAATTAAGAAGAAAGAATTGTTTTTGTGTTTGGCAATTATTTATTGGGTTCCTTCTGTATACCAGGTATCATCACAACAGTGGTGGAAAAAAGGCAATTCTTGAATCTAGTTGGAATAGACATACATTAAGTAATGAAATTTGGGTCGAATTTAGACACCAAGTTTCATTATTTGCTTTGTGTTCCCAGGTTTCAGTCAGATATTCTGAGTATTCAAGTCTTTCCTATCTGAGTTACTTTATTTTCAGCTCTGAGTGAAGAAAGATTTCTTGAAAAAAGACCTTTTTGGATAAGTCACTTGTTGACTCCTTAAGTTCCCAGCTAAAATAAATTTCCCAGTAGTTCTTAATATCCAAGAAAAGACTCCAGTGCTGTACTACGCTATTTAGGAGCACAAAATACCTAAATATATACACCTATGCTCAAGAAATCTAAAGAGTTATTGTACATGACAATTTTAGAATTCATGACTAAATACAAATAAATAAATAAGTAATACCACTATGAACCAAATGGGAGAAACTTGACTAATTTCTAAAGCCAAGAAAACTAGGAAAATAAGTTCTTCAGGAAATAAAATAATTACATTAGAATGAACTTTTTATAGAAACAAAATTAATACCTAACATACACCTTTAAGAGAGGCACCATTATTATCTCAGTTTAAAGATTAAGACACTCAGGCACAAGGAAATAAAAGGTATTTTCTAGGGAAACACACTAGTAAAGGAAGGAAATATAATTTCAACCCAAAATAGTCTGGCTCCAGAATCAATATTTAATCTTGCTGTCTCTTACAGTATATTTGTCTAATAATAGTTAATATTTTCCCAAATTTAAGAAACAAATGTTCATTACATGTCTATGTAGACATGGCCAGATACAGATATATATTGAAATATGAAAATTAAGATAAAATTCATCATCTATCAAAGACCCAAAACAATTCCATTGCATTCTAGTGAATCTTTGCTAAATAAATTTGTAATATTCTTTTCTGAACCAGAAATGTAGACATTGCAATTGATTCAGTGACAGCATGAGGGCATCCTAAGATCATGGATATACAGTCACCTCTACTGGACTTTGAATATAACTTGCAGATATATTTATTTTATTAAACAGAATTACTATTAAAATAATCTGTCATTGTGCAATGGCTGAGAGATAATAGAAACCCAAACTCAATATACGATTGCTACATTTCATAGAATATTCATGAATAAATAAATGTACAATCATATATTATTGTTCTTCTATTTATCCTCATAATTTTCCAAATATTATATAGTTTTTAATGTAATAAATGCAAACAGAGGATCTGTTCAGCCTTTCCTGATCAAAGAAAACAGATTTTTATCAGGCATGTTTTCTCTCTGTTTCCTCTTTTCCCAGGTGATGAAAGAGGGGGGTACTTGATCCATGTTTTGAAGTCAGAATTCCTCTATTGATATTTAAACTGAGAGGCACAGAGATGGGTATTGAAAATTTAGATGCATTTATGACTCCTTCTGAGCTTCGCATTACTGGAATGGAAAATTTTCTTGTAATCTGTCAAATACCATAGCCCTTTTCCAATAGAGTGCCTTGTTCTTCCTTTTCATTTTTTTTTTTTTATTTAAATTGCATGACATTTGTCTGCTTAAAATAAAAATAAATCTTAAATTTTAAAAGAAAACCATATATGTGAAAAACCAAATTATTATTCCATTAATTACTGAATGTAAAAAGACATTATAATACCTAAAGTTTATTGAATTGAGATATGATTTTCCACTAAGTTGATAAGTGCAGAAAGGCATTACAAAGAAAATTTTAAAGTCAAACAAAACTGCATTTGATAAATTGTATAATCTCTCTCTTCCTTAGCATATTATTTAAGATAGAGAAGTAACAGTTAATTCATGTTGTCGTGTTAAAGAATTAAAATATAGGAATCACATAGTGCAGTGTATGCCACATGAAAAGTTTGCAATAAATATTAGCTAATATTAGTATTATCTAAATATTTTTATTCAACAAGAAATTTATTAGCTCTCACCCTACATTCTTACCTAAGAAAGTCATGTTAAAGTACTTTTATCAGTTTATATACTTATTTCCATAAAATTCTCAGAGCTATATTTCAAATTTTTGTCTTTGCTTGAAGTGTAAAACTGATTTGCTATGAAATTCCAGACAAAAAATAAAATGCTCTATAAGCTATGGTAAAATCTTGTAAAACAAAATCAGCTATCAGGCAACTCTATATATCTAGAAACATTAAAACCATAAAATAATGCAGACAGACTCTAATGAGTCATAATAAAAGTTACAATGAAGTGCCAAAGGACAAAAGTTTTCAGTGATCTTCAGAGTGTTTTGTTTTTGTTTATTTGTTTGTTTTCTAAGTGATTTTGAAGTAGAAGGCATTTTGATAATGCCTTATTCCAAACTGATGTACACATTTCTTTGCCCACTTTTCTATTTTCTCACAGTTACCATCTAGGCTTACCCGAAAGCTTAAAGGAAGGACTTACATGACGAGCGGCTCTTCCACTTTAATCCTAACAGCAGGACACCCAGGCGTGGACACTGGTATTTCTAAATATACTAAAAATTTTAAAGAATCTATACAGGACAGTTTCATGTTGACATGTAGATACAATGCAGCAATAGACATTTAGTTTTTAAAGGAGAGGTTTTAGATTTACAGAAAAATCATGCAGAAAATACAGAGTTCCCACACATTCCTCCTCCATACCGCCACACTTTTTTCCCTTGCATTAGTGTAGTAACTTTTGTTACAACTGAAGAAACAATATTATTATAATTAGACTATTAATTAAGGTTCACAGATTACAGCTCAGTTCACTGTTGTATAGTCCTATGTTTTTAAAAATTTTATTCTAGTAACATACATACACCTTAGATTTTACCTTTTGTCCACATTCAAATATGTAATTCAGTGCTGGTAAGTACATTCACAGTGTTGTGCTACCATCACCATCATCCATTACCAAAACTTTTCTATCATCTCAAACAGAAACTGCAACAATTAAACCTTAACTCCCCAATCCCCTAACTCTACCTCAGCTACTGTTCATCTGTAGTCGAGTTTTTTCCTCTATTAATTTGCTTATTCTAACTATTTTATATGTGTGATATCATAGGATAGATGTCCTTTTGTGTCTAGCATATTTCACTCAACATGATGTCTCCGAGGTTCAACTATGTTTTTGCATGTCTCAGACATCTTTGCCCACTTCCATAACCCTTTTGTGTTCATTCTTATCCTGGCTCCATAAATCTGTTTGACACACTTGCCTTGGTCATTCTTACTTCATGACTAGATTTGCACAATCTAATCTCTCTACCAGTGAAATTCCACCTGAGTTGGTCATGATCCTGCTATATCCAAGACAGAGTCCTCAATTGTGGGCTTAATCTGACAAATATTTTAATTGAAAAAGTAGATTTGATGCTATTCTGGTTGAACTTGAATTGGAATACAATATCTGAGAGCTTTTTTGTTTTCACCATGCATTTTGTTGGGCATGCTTAATCAATTTAAATAGACAGTATGCAGTAGCCTTCCCTAACCCAAAGAGAGCTCTATACCCACACCTTCACCTTTCTTAACCATGAAATTTTCTTCTAAAGGTTTTCTTTATTTCCACAGTTCAAGAATTAACTGTGTATTTAACTAAGACTGGATCAAAATGTAAACCTTGCAGGGAAGTAGGAAAGGCTTGCTGTGGTGGAGTAAAAATGCAAATGAAGCTATAAAACTTGCATTGAGTACTTGATGTTAAGGAAAAACAATTTGAAGCTAGGATATCAGAGCAATAAATGTCCTTTGGATTTATACCATATTCCGTCTTCTTAATACATATGTTGCTTCAAGAGGTTGAGCATAAATATCATCCAATTAATATCAATTCTAATTTATTAGGATGCTCCTTTTTGAGACCTACATGAATACATTCTCTCTGCAGGTTTATTTTCACACATGCAGCTTGTAATGGGGAGTCCCTTCAACATTGGGAGGAGATGACTGACAGAAGGCATTGTTTCACGTTTTCTTTGATGCAGTTGGCATAAAATGTGGAGTCTAAAAGAGGCCTTTGTAAGTAAAAGGTTGAGTAGTGTGAAAAGGCAGTCTATAAAGCTCGAAGTATTTCTAAGAGGGTTGGTCCCTGCTCTTTAAAACATGCCCTTTTGACAAACTAAAATGACTACAAAAGAAAATGATTACCAACATGGTACATTTCACTATGGATGAACAGTGAGCTATATATTGAGATAAAGGTCAAGTCTGGCTGTTGGTTAAATCTGCAGGAGGCAGCAAATCAAAGAGCTGTCACTGTTGAATGAGAGAAATGTGTACCTCGCCAAGTTCATCACAGCCCTCTAATAGGAAAGAATTCAAACCATCAGGTTAAAAGAAGATTGCTAATCATGCCCTGCTATTTGTCTTTATATTGAATTAGTGGAAAAGTTAGGGTGGCATCATTCTTTAACTCTAGGGAATTTTTTTAGCCTATCCCAAAGTGATTTACTATGCTATGATGAAATTTGAAAGTAATTCCAGACTACCGTTTAGGGGTGTCATTTTTTAGAGAACTGTCCTTTGACATTTACATTTCAGGAGAATCCTTTCTTCAGAACTGCTTGAACATCATATCCCCAACTTACTCCAGCATCTTGAAATGAGTAAGACTTCTAATACTTTTTTCCCAATATTTCTTTGATTTCTTAGTGTCTTCAATTCTTTGTGGGGCTAATATTTTATTGTATTCCTTAAGCGGGAGTTTGGATCTTAAGGTTTTCTTTGAACATTATTGATGAAACTATCCAGTTTTATTGGAAATTTAGAAATTAGACACATTCTTAGAGTACTGTTAGGAAAATATATACGTGTGTGAATATAAGTATGTATATATGTGTGTTTATGTATGTTTGTATATGTGTGTGTGTGTGTATATATATATATATATATATATAAAATTATATATGTGGCAAAACTAGGCCAGTTATTGTATATAGACAAGGAAATTACTGAAAGGAAACAGATGGAAATGTGGTTTATCTACAGCACAGTTTCTGGAAACAGCAATTTGAACCAATCCAAATATCCAACAATGAAGGAATAGTTAAGTAAAATTTGGGACACCATGCAGGAATCACTTCATATATCAATACCTCATAAAGCATGCACCTACTAACCTATGAAAAATTGCCTTCACGCTTCCCCTATATTGTATGTTATTTACATTTGTGCTGGCTCCATGCTTCTGCTTCCTTTGTATTGTTCACTGTCCTCCTGCATTGATTCTCAGGATGAAAACTCCCTCTGTTGTCAGCAGACATCTGGCTGGGTTTGGCCAATGAGAGACAAATGTGTGAGGTTGAAAAGTGGAATTTCTTTCCTCCCTTTCAGCCTTTGGTTAAATTTCCAGCAGAAACTGTATTAGTTCTGTGGCTCCAGTTCTCACCAGATAGGCCTATCATGGATTCACCTTCTCTCAAGTGACTTTGGTCCATGGCCCCTGTAACACTACCTTTTTCCTTTGTCCCTCCACTCTAGGAGTAGTAGAAGCTTTCTTCTACTAGACTCTCTATTGCCTTACAGATATAGGTTCAGCTCTTCCACCGACTACATGTATAAATACATAATCACTCTTCTGCATTAAATCCCCTCTCTTTTAAATACTCAGAAATTTGTCTTTCCTTTTTGGACTATAGCTGACAAAATTATATTTCTCCATCTGAAATTATCTAATTAAGATTCTTTTTGAAATTATTGTATATAAAATGGCAAGCACCACCATTAGACCTGAGGGTTGTAAATTCCACTGCCAGTGTTCAAAGAGATTTTTGGAAATTTTTACTGCTTCCTAATTCAAGATCCCTCAGTAATGTTGATTAAATCATGTCATAGCAGTCAGAGTACTTTAAGCACTTCTGAGAAAATGCATTAACCACCCTATGAGAAAAGAGTGTCTCAATAAGAGGGATTCTTTTTCTTATAAGGAAATCTCAGTGCATTTTCCTTTAATTATATCTATTTAACTTCATTCAAACCAGATAAATTCCAAATTATCTGCCTTTTTAAATCATATTAAGTGGATAGCAAGAATGGTATTTTCATTTTTTCAATCTGCAACAGCATCATATAAATGACTCATTATGAATCAAGCTTACCAAATGGCATGCACAGCAACTCATGGGATTTTAACTGTTTTATTTTCCCCTACATTAGATTTTTGCTTAGCTCTCTGAATTTTTCTGATAACATTCTCATTTTTCCCTGACTTTATATTTTGATTTTTAAATAGTTTCCATTTCATAGTGTACCCTACTTTGTCTTTGGGGAAAAAGCTCCGAATTATCTCAGATCTGAGCACCAATTTAATTAGTTTTGCATTAATTTAGCATGTTTGACTGGATATGATGGCAAAAGTAAATTAAATCAACAACTTATCTCAATTGGACCTTCCTGTTAATTTTTGTTGTTGTTTTGCTTGTTTTTCTGTCAGATCCCCACATTATTTTTCAGCTTTCCTATTATAGAATGTGTTTACTCATTCATTTCCTCTAGTGGTATATCCTTTTTAAAGTAAAACTGTCAGCATTCATAGGGGAAATGAGGATGGGCATTTTAGTTTCATTTAATTTAGAGGGCTAATATGAAATTTGCCTGAAATCTTTTCTCTCGAGAAGTTTTATAATCCTTGAATTAGAACAAAAAATTCTATTTAGATATATTTGAAATATTTGCCTCTAAATTTCTTGAAGTTATTCCATGTATAATTTATCTTTTGTCCATTTCTAATTTTTTTATTTTTTGATGTATGGAGGGATGGGGATTGAACTCGGGACCTCCCATATGGGAGGCAGACACTCAACCACTTGAGCCACATCCGCTCCCCTACTTTTAATGATTTTAATGTGTGTAAATGGGATTCAGATATTTCAATATTTAAAAGTAGAACCAACTAAATACTATCTATATAGTTCCATGTTTAGCCACAGAATACACTTAGGCAATTTACTCACCAATATATAATAAATTTTCCCAACTAACCTGATAAGTAACAACAAAAACGGACTTAAATTAATTAGTGGTAATTAGATATGCACTCATCACCTAAGATGTTCCGGTACAAATAGCAAAAAGTAATAAATTAATGAAGTATGCTATTAGCTATTTCAATTCCATTCAAAAATAAAATATGGTGGTCTTGTAATATCCAGGATTAACTTTAATTCAATAATTCAAATGTATTTTCTGTTTATTAAAAAACTCTGCCTTACAATTTTTTTTCTGCAATAGAAGGCATCCCACTGTCACAAATTAAAGAAATGGTGCAAAATCTGTATTTTGCTTTATAAACACATCATTTAGATTCACTTGAAAAAAAACAAAACAAAACTATAGGTCATTATTATAACTAACCAATTTATGTCTAAAGCATCCAGAAACAATGGTTCCACAAATCAAGCTTAAGTAGATTTGTGCTCTGACTCCTATTCTCCTCTAACCCATTCCAAGTGATGAACACCACCTCTGGCACACCTAATTCACAGCAGCAGGCAATAATTTCCCTTGGATACCCATTACCAGCAATGATTACCAAGATAGACTATTAGCTATAGCTTGTGAACATGGCAGTAAACTTGAAAAAATTAATTCTAATATTTCCTTTGAGATTCATTTGTTCCTTTGTGACAAGGATAAAGTACTAGGATCACTTTTACAAAAAAGAGAGCATAGTCTTCTTTGAAAAGTTATAAAATTATTTAAAATTTTATTTTAGTGGAACTTTCAGGATTATGTGATCCTTATAAAATACAGATGCATTATAAACCCTGTTGATAAGGTAACATGAAGCAATTGGTATTTAATTCTCTTTCTTTTACTGAATCCAGTACCAAAAATTTGGCTTAGAGTACATAACCAGTATATGCGGTTTATCAAAAACATCACTGCTTAAGAAGGTGAAGAATGAAAAAAATAGAAAACAAAGCCTTAAACACAATTTATCTAGGAATTGCCTTTGGAAATTTTATTGCATTACACGCATTAACAGAATATCACAAGAATTTAAAGTGTTTTTTTTAAACTATTCTTTCAGCATATCATATGTTTATTTGTAAAAATTCAATTCATAATTATGTGTATGTACCAAGCTTGTAAACTTTATGATATTAAAAGCTTGCTTAATATATAAACTAGGAAGAAGTTTCAAATGATTAAGTGCATCGTTCACTGCTTAAACAGGATAGCACATGTTAATTTCTTGAATATTTTTAAGAAATGTTTTTAAATGCATTTCTTCATAAGCTCATGTTCCTAACTTCTAAATGTATATGGGTAAAGTCCACAAGAAACAAAATTGGGTTATTTAATTTCCTGTTCTATCATTTTTTAATTACAGTAAATATGCTTTCAAATATAAAGTAATATAGGTTTGTTAAAACTAGAGTTTTGTGTAGCCACTTTCATATGAATAAAGGATTCAAAATCTGAAAGTTTGCCCTAATATTTGAAGTATTATGAGGGGTGACAATGTTGAACTTCATCTGAGCCACATCAGGAGTGACAGATAAGAAATTCCTCCACCCTTCTGTGTTCTGGAAAATGGCGACCTCAAAAACATGCTTTGATAGTAACAGATAAGCTTATGAACTCTCTTAAAGGAGCTCTATTCTAATTGGCCTAGAGATAAATAAGAGCTTATATAAATTTGATATTACCAAAGTTCTACCATAAATTAAGGAAAACTGAATTCCCAATACTTTCAATACGCTTTTAAAAAGACAAAAACAAACAAAACAAAACAATAACAACAAAAAACAATTCCTATCCAAATGAAATGTTTTAAAAATTCAACTACACATAATTTAGTTGAATCTTGGTGAACAACGTTTTTTAATTTGCCAAGGCTTTTGTAACAAACACCACAGATTGGATGACTGAAACAACAGGAATATATTATCTCACAGCCTCACAGTTTTGGAGTCTAGAAGTTCAAAATCAAGGTGTTCACAGAATCATGTTTTCTGGTGATGGCTTGCCTCCATCACATGACCATCTGTCTCCTTCTGACTCCTGCTCCTGCTTTTGTTGAAATTTCCTCTTTTTATAAGGATTTCAGTCATATTTGATTAGGGCCTACCCTGCTTCATTTTGGCCTCACCTTATCTAATACTTATAAATGAGTTCACATCCACAGGCCGGAGATTAGGACTTGAACATATCTTTGTGAGTATATAAGCCAGTCCATAACATTGTATTCTTTGGAGTCCAAAAGGGCATGTTCTTCCCATATGCAAAATAATTTCATCCCATTTCAAAACATCTCTGGGCCCAAAACCTCATCTAAATCAGTCATGGGTATTGTCCCTTCTGGGGTAAACTTCCATTCCATCTACCTGTGAAACCTGAAAAGGCATCATCTGCTTCCAAAATATAATGGTGAGACAGGCATAGGATAGACATTCCCACTCTAGAAGGAGAAATTGGAAGGAGAAGAGGTGTCATGTGTTCCAAGAAAGTGTGATACTCAGGAAGGCAATTCGTATTAAATTTTAAGGGCCAAGAGGCACCTGTAGATGGATGCTTTGTCCCTGGCACCTGCTACAGCTGCAGCTCCACACTTTCCAAGAAATTTATAATGGAAACTACTTTTACAGAAAAGTAGAGTGCACAATTCCACAGATCGAGGGGAATTTTTCCCCAGGACAGACCATGCCCATAGCTAATTTTAAAATGAGATTTTGGACGTAAATTTGTTACTGAAATGACAAGGCTTTTGGGGATATTGAGGACAAGGTGAAAGAATTTTGCATGTGGGAAGAATATGTCTTATTTTTTTCTGATCCAGAGGTTGGACTCTGGTACACCACTCAAAAGACATGTTATTAATCTTAATCCATGTTTTTCTGGCTGTGAATAGGGCCTTTTGAAAATGTCATATTTAATTAAGATATTTCCCAATAAAATTAGGTGAGACTAAAACCGTCTCACATAAGGGCACATAAGAGAGGACAGAAGTCAGCGGAATCCAAAAGGTAAGACACAAGGAGGCAGACCTCATCATGTGATGGAGGCAGAGATAGAATCCAAGGAAACTCAATGATTATTGCAAGCTATTTCCAGAATGCTGCATACTTTTGAGGAGAAAGCATTGTCTTGTACATACGTTGATTTGGTATCTCTAAACTCAGAAACGATGAGCCAATAAATTCTTTTTGTTTAAACCAATCCAATGTGTATTCTCATACCTTGCCTGAAAACTTAATATATGGTTTACACCTATTTTTTCTGATTGTGTGGAATGTCTTTTTGCTTTTTGATAATGTATTTTGATGCACAAAGTTTTTAGTTTTGTTGAAATTGAATTGATTTTTTGTTCTTGTGTTACTTCTGCAATTGGTTTCATATTTAAGAATACACTACTGAAGTAAAACTAACTCTATTTTAGATGACATGATCTTATATAGAGTGAATCTAAATATATATAAAATCTAGAAAGTTACTAGAGATGATAAAGAAACCCATGAAAGTGGCAGGATACAAGATCAACACCCAAAAACCAATTTTCGGTCTATATATTAGAAAAGAACAGTCTGAAGAAGAATTAAGAAATCAATTCTATTTACAATAGCATCTAAAATTACAAAATAGGAAAAACTTAAATGAATATATGAAGTACAACTATGCCAAAAAATACAAAACATTGCTGAAAGAAATTAAAGAAGACCTAGGTGAATGGCAAGACATTAATCAAAATGTGTGGTATTGCCATAAGGATAGAAAAATAGAACAATGGAAAGAATTGAAGAAACAGAAATATACCCACACATTTTGATTAATGTAATTTTGTTTTAAGTTTTGAAATAAGGGAGTGTGAGTTCTTCAGCCTCGATCTTTTGCAAAATCGGGTTGACTATTCAGGATTCCTGGAATTTCCTTATGAATTTGAGAACTGGCTTTTCTATTTCTGCAAAACAAGCTACTGGTGTTTTGGTAGGGATTACATCTCTTTATTGCTCTGGACAGTATTAATATCTTAACAATATTAACTCCTCTTCCATCACCACAAATGTCTTGTCATTTACCTAGGTCTTCTTTAATTTCTTTCAGCAATGTTTTGTATTTTTCAGCATACATGTACTTCGTATATTCATTTAAGTTTTTCCTAAATATTTTATAATTTTAGATACTATTGTAAATAGAATTGATTTCTTAATTCCCTTTTCAGATTGTTCTTTGCTAATGTATAGAATGACAATTGGGTTTTGGATGTTGATCTTATATCCTGCCACTTTTATGAGTTTCTTTATCATCTCTAGTAATTTTCTATATTTTATATGTATTTAGATTCTCTCTATATAAGATCATGTCATCTAAAATAGAGTTTGTTTTACTTCTTCCTTTGCAATATGGATGCATGTGAAGAATTCCTGATCTATGAGAATCTTCCATTACAAGGTCATGTGCCAAGGAGTAGAGAACAGAGCACTTATTCACAGTCTCTCTCTAATTTTTTTTAGTGCACATGAAATATATATATATATATATTTTTTTTTTTAAATCCCATTTTGTTAAAAAAAATCTAAAATCTATACTGCAATGAGGCTTAGCAGAGAAAATTTAAATTGGCTGTAAAAAAAAATGAATTTATCTAGCATGTGCTTCTGAAACCCACTGGATGGGACAATAGTAATGATTCAATTGCCTTCCACATTGTAGAAATGAGATATTTTAAGTAAATATACTTTTTGCCACTTGAAACAATTATTTAAAGTTTCAAAAGCAGAATTTCGGTTTGTAGACCCCCAATGCTTTATTTTACCACAAAGAGACAAAAATCATAGAACTTAGACTTCAACATAAATCATATCAATAATCCCTCATTGTCCCCACCATAAATATATAATCTAATCTGATAAATCAGAAAAGCTATAGTAGCATGAACGCTTAAAGAATAAATTACCAAAATTACAAATTCATAAAATACATATAATATTTGACTACTCACTGAAAGTGACTAAATTACCATATAAAAATTATAGTTTAGAATGGGACCTGTATTTGCAAGTTTATAATACACTAATGGTTTTCCTATATATCCTGAGCCAACTTTCTCCTGTTTACTATGTTGGTGATGGCATTTGTTAATTGTTAATATGCTCTTTTGCTTTTATATTTAGTTGATTAAAAGTCATAATCAGAGATGTGTGTTGTCAATTTCTCTAAATGAAAGTCAGAAACAACAGTTATTTCAAATGTTGTTGACCAAATGCCAGAAAATCATAAAGAGATGAAGTAAAGGAATTAATGAGAAAAACAGTACAAAGAATTGGTAATGGAACATGTCACACCTATTTCATGTAGTAGGCATAATGAACTTGTGCCCACAGGAAAAACAACAATCTTTGCCTAGCAAACATTATTTCTATCTTTTTGTTTCTCTCTTCCACTCTCTTTTGCAATGTTTTCTGCATCTTAAATTTTTCCTTCTCTTTCACTAACATAGAATATTCTCAAAGCGTTCAGTCCTCTATTTCAAAAATCTTCTGATGCGTCATTAGTCATTGTTCTGGCACGTATGCTCAGTTCTCTCCTTGATGTTTTTATTCCCAAGAGAATTTGCTAGATGCTCTTGCTGAGACTCACATTTACAAATTTGGAACTCTGTTCCACTTGTCAGTGAGATCTCTCAAAAGCATCTGCCACCATAATTCCCTTTCTTTCTATCCACCTTTTTAGGACTTCTCCATCACTATATCCTTTTACTAAGTTTCTTTTCTCTGTGAAATCCCCAAATAACTGCACCCATTTTAAATTAAAGTAAAATATGCTTATTTAAAGATAATTTTATTAGTCCACATTTTGCAATAAGAGCCAGGGTAAATAATACTTTCTGTACAAGAGAGACTTCCAAACTTGAACCATATTCTAATCATAATGATTCAGTTTATGAAATATATTATATATCCTCCCATGGCAGGAAGATATTTATATAATACCAGACAAATGGGTCTTTAATAGGATACTTTGAGCTATTCAAAATGTCTGATAATTGATTTGATTCTCTAGTAACTTCTAAAGACTCATTCCATGTAGGTTTTCATTTATGGTTAAATTACCTATTTCCTACAAAAGTGAATATTAAAATGTATTTTAAAAGACACAGCTATATTATAAAAGCTAATTTCTATTTATGCTTTCACGAATATGCATAGAGTTATAAGTAGCCCAACAGGCAAGTTCTCTGATGACTTATGCCACATGGATATATAATGTGTCCTTTAAGTAGGAGTATTAAATAGTGGCCTTAGATGATGAAAACCTTCAGAACATGGCATTAGTTTCACGTTGTCACATTGAGAAATAAGAATATTGAAGAATACATGATAAATTGTAATAATTCAATATTGAGTAGCTTATTTTAGATGAGAAAATATTTATATCACAAAAATGCTGGACTTTGGTCACACAGATTAGCCCCTGCCCTGGGGATAGAAAGCACCTCTTTGTAGAATCTTACTACTCTGGACATTGTGATTGCTGGCCACAGGGAGGTGGGTTGTCAAGGTCTGCCTGCATCAGAATCTAATGCCTATATTTGATGGAAGAGTCATGTGTTTGTAACAGTGCCTAGAACAGGGCAATGAGAGAGAAGAGGTTGGGGGTAAAGAGTCCTAATGACAAACCCTTTCTCTATTACCTGATGGGGCTGGTCCTGAAGGAGCTGGGTCAACCATACATAATGCTCCAAATCACTGGTTATTACATGTGTATGTGTGTGTGTGTGCATGTGTATGTGTAGCCAGCTTCTTGGTCTTAACTCCAGTCCCAACAGAAAGTCAGCAACTACCCTGGAGTTAAGGATATGTCTTTCTATAATCATTATTATTTTTAATAATAGCTACTGACCTGATAAAAAATATCCTACATTTAATGATTAATTTAATGATATCATTATATTATTCATCTTCTCTACTGTCTGGCATAAGTATTAAATTAAATGTTGATCTCTATTATTCCTTTGCTCCCAAATTCAATGACCACCTTAAAGAGGATATACATTTTCTTTGGTCTTAATACAATTATTTTTTTAAATAAGAAATGAAAGCTTACAAAATTACTAAGTAATAAGTAAAGATAAAATAGAAAATAAAATCAGTTTAAACAGTTTCCTAGAAATCACCAATTATGTCATTTTAAAAGTAACATTCCACACAGGCATATAGATAGGGAGGTAAATTGGTGAAGAAGATAAATGATTTTAAAGAATGAAATCATGATACACACACACATGTGATAATGTAGTTGTATTTAGGAAAAGAGAAATAAACTGAATTAAAAATGAATTACTTCCCAAAACTCATATAAGTTTTGCTTCAGTATATGATATATCGGTTCCTTAACATATATTCCACTAAGATTGTAAAAAATTTTAGGAGCAGTGATATTTTAGAGTTTTATGATCCTTATATCCATCCATGTTTCTAATATTAGATTTAGACAAATGGTTCTTAACTATAATTTTACAAAGCAATACTTGGCTTTGTAAATTACCTTTTTCTTTGATATAAATTATAACAAATACATTCAAATTCTTTATCAGCAAAGTCCCAGTTTTTCAAAACTGGTGTTTATTTGAAATGTATTAAATCCTTATCACAGCTTCCACATCAAGTACTTATTTTGATTCAAATTTCTTTGTCTTTATTGTATTCTTGAATTATATTTTCAATAAGGGCTTATATTTTCAATAAGTGCTCAGTCACAGAATATTCCGTTATATGAGTATAGCTTATATAATTGAAATAAATTGCTGTTCTTTTTTTAAAAAAAATTATTTATTTATTTATTTTTGAGTCATTAATGTTGGATAAATGTCTCAGGAAGACTAATAGTTAATTATGGTGGATTATATATAAGCATTTATCACTTCTATCTTAGAAATTTAATGTAATAACTATTATTAATTTTTAAAAATCAAACCACAAGGGAATATAATAGGTGAGTAAAATATGAACTGGAGTCACAATAAATTTAGAAGCTAGGAAATAAATAAGAAAATTTATATAACAGTGGAGAAAGACTCAATCTAAACAGACAGGAAGTATTGAGCCAAGAGGAAGCTAGGCAGTTTACTCCCCATCCATCCTCAGTCTCCCCAGCACGTCTCTGTCCTAGTGCTCAGAACTTGAGGGCATGGACTCCTCATAAAGATTGGAATTCAGATTTGGAATTAAACGTGATAATTTGATTTTTGTTTGTTTGTTTGTTTATTTTTTAATAAGGAATGATTAGATTCCTATAGACCCTCCTCTAAACTAGAAGTTAAGTGAAAATATACACAAACCTAACTGAAGTTTGGAGGTTTATTTTATGGAGATTTTTCTACAATTAAGGAAAGGGAGCGTGTGTCTAAACAGTGAACAGTCCAAGTAAACTGTGAGATCTCACTCCTATTTTTGTCTTTAAAATCCAGACCGTGAAAGCCATGTTTTATACACCAAAGTAAGAATAAGGATGCCATTCCTGGGACACCGAATGTTCCAAGGGAAAAGACAGTTGCCAGATGGATTTCAGTGCAATTTAGAAAGCTGTATAACAAACCCATTAACAGCCTACACACAACACAAATTCATACATCTTTGTAGTTCTTTTGTTGTATGTAGACAGGGAACCAAAAATCATTAAGTTTCAGGGGCTAATTTCCAGCATTAAAGAGAGAAAGGAATTCTGCTCTGGCTATAAATTAGCAATTTTATATAAAGCAATAACAAAATAAAGCAAAATAAAGCAGAAAACAAATGAAATTTGCATGGGATGCAGGGGAAAACAAGAAGATTGAGAGAAGAAAAAAAAGAGAGAGAGAAATTGAGCTAGACAAACATTCTAGAAACTGTTTTTTCCCTGAGGCATTTGTGTATTGATAACGTATGTGGGACGAGGGACCAACAACTCAGACTTTCATATCTGCTTTGACTAGTGAAAATGATTTGGAACTACTAGATAGCCACCTGAAGAAAAGGGAACTGTAGACGAATTGGACATGGTGAAATGGCTAACATAATTGTAATTGCAATTACAAGGCCAAAAAATCATTAAGGAGAAAGTGGCTAGGAATTTTCCAAATCAGACCACAGATTTAAGAAGCAGTGTGAAAATCAAAGATGATAAATACAAAGAAAATTACATATGGGCATACCGTACTCAAATTGCTAAGAAGCAAATAACTCTCATGTTTATGTGACTGTGGATTGACTATATCACATGTGACAATGCAAAGATTGAATCACAAAGCGTAAATGTGAATGCAACTGTCTTTATAAACCAGACATTGAAGATATTTGCAATTATGTAAACCCTGATATTCTCTCCAATAAATTATTTTTGGTTTGGGAAGAAGAATTCTTTTTTAATAAAAATGTATTATTCATATCAACATAAAATACTTTTATTATCATTTTAGGTGAATTAATAATTTTTCCAATTTTAATTTTTAATATGGGAAACATTGATAAGTTTAACCTACATAAACTAATCTTATTTGGGAGCTTTATTAACTTAAAAATGTGTAAAGGGGTCCTGAAAACAAAAAAGGTTGGAAAATACCAAACTACCCTAAAAGTGACAAAGTCTTTTTAGCACAGAAGACAGACAGAAGACAGAAGAATTCAATCTTTAAGACTTGCTGAAAACATAATTGACAACCTAAAAATTCTATACTGTACAAAACTTTACTTCACAAATAAAGAAAAAATAAAAACCTTTCTGGGGGGCGGGGGGGGAATCAGGGCCAAATTCTAAGAGAATATGTTTTTTGTAGAACCATTCTCAAAGGAACTGTACAAGGAGATCAATAGGCAGAAGGAAACTGATTTCAAGATGAAAACGTGCAAATAAAAGAAAAAATGAAAGCATGGAAAATATAAAATACAAGTAAATCCAAATGAATAGTAACAAAATAAAATAATTGCAATAATATATTTGTTTGGGGATTTTAAATGTGTGTAGAACTGAGATACATGAAGAAACAGTCCAGTAAAAAGACAGGTGTTGAGTTAAAATTATTTAAGTTTTTTGCATCACTTTAGAGGTGGTAAAATTTAATGGAGTGTTGATCAAATTACAGATCTATGTTGAAATTTTAGACTATGAACTTTAAGAATAAGAACAAAATGTAAAGCTAATGAACATATAAATAGAAACCCTGCAACAATAAAATGTACCAGATTATTTAAATGTCATAAACAACTTAAAATTAAGTTAGCTATCCATTTCAAAACCAACATTTTGATAATGTTATGTAATGATCTTTTCCTCCAAATTATTCTCAGTGAAAGTAGCATCATGGTCACTTTGTAATAAACATGTGAGTTGTGAGATATTGTTGTGGCTATCTTTGGAACTTAAATTTAATCCATTCGTGTGGGTGTGAACCCATTGTAAATAGGACCTTTTGATGAGGTTGCTTCAGTTACCTGTCCTATCAGACTGGGTCTTATTCTTATTACTGGAGTCCTTTATAAGCCGCATGAATTCACACTGAGGGAGACATAGCCACAGAGGAAGCAGCCAGAAGCTGAAATCAATGGAACCTGGAGGAGAAGGGAGAAACCAGGAGATACTTCCATGAGCCTTGCCATATAACAAACTAAGGACCAAGGATTTCCAGCAATTAGCCCCAGAATGCCACAGTCTTTAGGGAGAAAGAATCATCTTAATGATGCCCTGATTTGGATTTTCTTTTATCCTCAAAATCATAATCTAATAAATTACCATTGTTTAAGCCAAACCATTTCATGGTATTTGCATGAGCAGCTCAGGAAACTAAAACACAACCACATGGAGCAAAGACACCCTATAATAGCCAAATGATAATATTTTTTGAGAACCATCTCTAGGACACTAGTAGAAACCAAATGTTTGGCTTATAGAAACTATATGAGATGGCAATTGATTGAATCTGTCTCTAGTGAATAGAATATGTTCTTACCAATCACATCATAAAAGCAGATTTCCCAACAAAAGTCCCTCATCAAATGTAATAAGTGTATCTAGAATTGAGCTTGAGTAATTTCTGAAGGCAAGAGTTCATTTGAATTAGCAGAGGGCTGCTACTCCAGTATGCCAACTCCTGCAGTTCTACCATTATACTGCGAAAATGAAAGGGTTAAACAGACATTTCTCTCTTCATTTAATGTGGGATCACTCTTGGAATAAAATGAAGTTGACTTACTCAATCTCTTTGTAAACGTACACATGAGAGAACTCCTGGCAAACAAGGTAATGGGATTTCCTTAAGACAGGATCATTATCTATGGAATAAATGGTCCCTTAAGATTATACTGGTTTGACTATGACTGCTATTTATTCAAACTGAGACTCTATGAAGTTATGGGCATGGCTCCTTAGAAAATCTCATTTAACCTATGGAACTATATGAGTAAAAATGGAGATGTTTAATAATGGAAATATGACTCCTTACATCATCTGGGGACCTCACATCTTAATTTGGGTTAAAGTGTATGAATACAGCTGAGAAAGATCATTGGTGGTCTTCTTCTCCCTGCTTCACTTGTGACTTGTAATTATTTGTTCTCTCAAATAATTAGTAAAGCTTGGGATGGATAAGATCTTGATTCATATAAGTCAAATTTGACAATCCATTTCTTTGTATAATCACATATAGTTAATTTAGAATGTTTTAAACCATAAAGAGAGGTATATATAAGAAAATTAAGACCCTACACAATTCTACCTTTTAATGTGTCAATCTGTATTATAATTAGTCTATCATTTCTCTTGTTCTACCCAGTATTGTGACTAATAGCATAATGTAACAGTCAGTTTTATGATAACCATACATACTTTTGTGAAACTCAGTATGGGTTAGGTATACTAGTGAGTATCTCTGATTTTCTGAGTATTTAAATTCCAAAATAACCTAGATTTTATGATGTCATCCATTCCAAAGCAAATATTTTGATAAAGTTATGTAATAGCCTCATCCTCTAAATTGTTCTTACATTTGCTCATAATCTTAGAAAATGTAATTGAATATTCAGGCCCTTTCTACACATACAACTACTTAATATGTTTTGAATTAATCTAGTAATTATATAAAACATAACTTCTTGGAATCAATTTTGTATGTTTGTTGAACAAGAATAAATAAGTTAATAAATTTATTTATAAAATCTAAACTCAAATTCAATTACTTTTTCTGAAGAAATAAGTGTATGTTTGATTATTTTAGCATATTTAACAAAACATGGATATAAATTCCAAGCAAACATATATTTAATAAGAAGCAGAGATGAGGTACAAAATTATCTCTTGTTGAGTAATATTTGCTTCATTCCTATAGAAATAAAAGTAATCCAAAACTTTATTTTTGTTCCAAAATAAGTAGCCACTTAAATTATTTGATAATGATTTTATACTTATTTTAGTACATTTAACCAATTGTGAGCATGATTTCCAAAGAACTATATAAGCAGTGAGAAACAAAGTTGAAAAACAATACTATCTTTGGTTGAATAACATTTTCCTGAATTCCATGAAGTGACTATCATCATGTCTGTATTGCAGGTAATAAATAAGGAAACTACTTAAATTATTTGCTGTGTTTTGCAGACACCATGATAAATCAAATACACTTTGCTATTCTCAAGCATATGCTGCAAAATCTTTTTTTCTGAAAAAGTCTCCATTTATGGAAGATCCCATTTATACACATATTATATTTATTATACCTGTTTTTTACAAATTATTTTAATCATGGTTCCCATAGCAGATATGAAATGTGTCTTTTGTCTTAATGACTATTTTAATGTATCTTGGTATTATTCCATTCACAAGGCTGGCTTACTTTTCATAATTTGATGTTCAGGATAAGACTGTGCAGACAAGATAGGGCAGTGGTATTGATGTTAGTGGTAATCGATCCACTCTAAACTTTGCGAAAGATTTAAAACCAGTCAATGTGGCAGAACATGCTCAAAGTATTGCATGATTCTGGTCTAACAGTATACAAGCAACATTTCCATTAGTTGATAGCAAAGTATCAGGTAGGGGAGTCTTATGAGGAGGCTTCCAATACCATACATTTTCCCCTTCTAAATTCTCTGAGTTTTCTACAGTAACACCAAAGGCTAGTTTGGGTATAAAGAGAGTCCACATAGACAATCATAGGGCCCCAGCTATTATGGCTTTATTCTGACCAGCTGCCTTCCCTGTTTCCTATTCTTACCTGCCTCAACTCCCACAACAGAGTGTTTAAACCCTTATTCTTAAGGGGTGGCTGATGGGAGATGGTCATTCTTTTATTGTTGCTTCTTGCAGGTTAGGGACAGTAGTTCTCTGCCTGATGGGTGTGAAACTCTCTGGCTATTCTATTAAGGTTGAGGGAAGGCGGGTCTTTCACCATGGTAGGAACTGGATGAAATCCCTGTATGACTAATACCTTGTTCTGGAAGGTGTTGACTCTGGAAGAAATAAACTGAAGTTAGAATTTTGAAGATACATGGTTCTACTAAAAGGATAAGAAAATGGTGGTAAGCGGCCACCAAAAGGGGGCCAGCCATGGCATACTGGACCATGGGGATGAGAAACGCCAGGTGCCTCCAGAGGCTACATCCTCTTAAAGCTGAAGGGTTTGATCTTGTAAGTTTCAAATGCTGTCTGCCCTAGACTTAAACTCACAAAGACACTATAAGCAACAACAAGATACACATATGGCAAACAAAATAAGATAATACTTAAAAAAACATTTTTTAATCTCATAAGCATGTTCATTAATTGCTTAGAAAATGAATTAAGTTTACAAAGACTTTTAATATGTTCACTATCCTCCTGCATATACTCTAGAATAGAAGAGATATTATTATATTCTTCAGGTATATACTTACACCACTTAATACCAATCAATGCACATATTTCTCTTTGAGCTGCAGTTTATAGATTTAAGCTCCAGGTTTGCAAAACCATACATGTTGTCTCTCCATGGGAGTAGGCCATAATGCTAGTTGTGTCTGTTTAGGTTCTATTCACATTACTCTAGCAGTTATTGCTCCACTGGTATATCCTTCACACAGCCAACATGCTGCAGCACAATTGGCCCTAGAGAGAAGCTCCAAGGTTTCACAGATCTGGTGCATAGCACCCTTCAGCGCTATGAAACAGAGCCAGTGTGGAGGCAATGTCCATTTTATCTGGCCATATCAAGCCATTGCTGGCTGCTACAGGAGTCCAAAATTGCTTTATACTTTCCATCCACTTTAGGAGCCATGTCCAGAGATGTGGTAGATCCTTTTATTATTTTAGGAGCTGTAGTGACCAAGCTAACCAATAACTCAAATGGAGAGACACTATGCAGAGTTCTGCAGTCCTGGTTGAATGCACAAGAGAGTTTGACAATACTGAAGTCTTCTATCTCCTAATTTTCTATATATTTTCCAAAAACTTCCAATGAACTTTATAACATATTAAATGAACTTACCTATTTTTAGTACTTTACTTTTTACTTCTATACCTTTACCATGACTATGTTATTTAACAAGTATTTTACCTTAGCAGTATAAGAAAACTTTGCCTGCAATAAACTCCCAAGTGAGAGTAATTAATCACTAGTCATGCTTCTCTGCACGTAACCAGTACCTTGATCTGCTAATGAAAGTGCTGGGCTGTCTGTGCTTCGGGGCTAGCTTGGCAGATATGTTCTGCTTGCCCCCTAACCCCAGCTTTCTCTTAAACCCTTAGTCTTGTCTTTCTTATATCATGGTACCCTTCGCCGAGTCACCTACTTTGCAGCAACATCTGGCTGGGGTCAGGGGGCTAGCAGAACGTATCTGCCAAACTAGGTTTTATATTACAAAAACCTAAGATTCTGAATTAAATCAAGACTATCTTCCCTCTACCACGACTTTAATATGCAGATTGAGGTGGCCTCTGACAGGTTTCCCTATTATGAAATTACTTTTTGTTATAAACATCAATTCTGATTTCTATTTAATAATGGCTTCAAGGAATTAGCCATTTAAATATTTCAGTTTAG
>JAQZBX010006509.1:31515-53020 GCA_029593785.1 Cabassous unicinctus | reverse complement strand
CCAGCCATGCGTCATCAGCCTGCCCTGTGACCTTTGCTCATGTGCCCTGCTCCCTTTGGCCCTCGGTTTCCCCATCTACCAAAGGAGGGTGTTGGGTAAGATACTGTCTGGCCAAGATTTCAGGGCTGGGAAGGGCAGCCTCTTTCCTCCTCCGTGTGAGACCCAGCAAGGCTCAGGTCACCCCCTCTGGGAAGCCCCCTCTGATTTCTCCCCGGTCCTGTTGTGAAACCTCTTAAGGTCGGGCCTCACCCTGCCATTTGTGAGGTCAGGTCACTTCCCCAAACCTCCTTTTTTCTGTCTGTGGAGTGGGGACTCACTTCCCTAGCGAGAGTCATCCTGGTCACGGTTAAAATGTGGCCTGCATCGCATTGGGCGGTCACAGCTGTGGTTTTCGTGGCGGGGCTCCTCCGTTCGATGAGCTGGCAACTGTGTTGAGATTTCCATAGCTCCTTTTCCAACAAATCTTTCCACCAGCCCACGGAGGTTAGTTTTACAGATGGGACAAGTGAAGCCCACGGAAGGTGACACTGAGCCGAAGGCCACGCGGTTACGTGAGCAGCGGGGTTGGGATCTGAACCTGGGTCGGCCTCACTCTCTGTGCAGTGGGGGCTCTTACGGACGGCAGCGCGTGGGCTGGAGGCGACGCAGTTGAGTGGGCAAGTCTCTAGGGCTTGGGCAGCCACTGGAGGCACCTTTCCTCGGCGGCCACGCCCCCCTCTGTACCCCCTGTACACCCTGGGTGAGGTCCGCGTGGGTGGCAGGGAGAGAGCATTAACGGAAGTCAGGTGGGCGAGTTGGGGCGGGGGCAGTTTCACGGGAGGCAGGGATGGCGGCAGGAGCTGGAAGGCTGAGCAGGGCAGGACGGGCTGAACCGAACCTGCCACCACTGAGTCACACTAGCTGGGGCATCCGGCGGCCAGGCAGGGGCATGAATGAAGGGGGACGGCCCCTCTCCACCGCCAGCTGCTTGTGGCTGTGTGGGGACAGAGCCCCGGTTTTGAGAGACGCCAGAAATTGGGGCTTTCCTTTGAAATTCCTCTTTGTAATGCCTCCTGCTAAGGTGGTCTCTGGGACCCGGCTGAGCTGAATGGGGAGAGGCAAGCAGATCCCAGGGACAGCCTCCCAGCCGGAAGCAGTCGTGGGACCCAGCCCGACCTGACGTTGTGGGCTCAGGGAAAACTCAGACTTCTGGCCTTTGCCAGCTGGTGTGGCGTGGCACGATGGCGTCAAGCCTCTCCGAGGCTGAAAATCCTTGCTCGCTGCGGGGAGGATGTTTCCGAGACTGGAGCTTGCTTGGCCTTTCTTTGCTCCCTGCCCTCTTGGAGAAGGCTGGCTTTGGCTTGAGGAGGAGCTGTGGTGTCCCAGGGGAAGGGGGCACTGATTGTGGAGTTTGGAGTTGGAGCTGGTTCTCCCAGGGTTCTCTGTGTCCAGTAGGCTGCGCCTTGGGGATCAGTTGTGCCTGCTTAGGGGTTTGTGGGGTGAACATGCTGAGCCGTGCCCCTTGCCGTGGCTGGCAAGGAGTGGGCACGTGGGACGGCCTGGGTGTATTCGTGGAATGAAAGCACACGGCCTATCCAGACCCTGGAAAATGGGGCGTGAAAGAGCCCTCCCCCTCATCCACGCCTCTGTGCACCCATCCTTCACCCTCTGCATCCATTGCTCTTTCACCCCCATCCACCTGTCCATCGGTCAATCCATCATCTGTCCATCCATCCATGCCTCCATGGATTTTTCCTTCATTTATCCATTCTCCATTCTGGCTTCATCTATCCATCTATTCTCCATTCCTCCCACATCCATTCTTTTTAAAATTAATTAAATTAATTTATTTATTTCTGCTCCCTTGTTTTTCGCTTGCTGTGTCTGTTCGTCTTCTTTGTTTCTTTAGGAGGCACTGGGAGCCCAACCTGGGACCTCTGATGTGGGAGGGAGGTGCCTAATGAGCTACCTCCACTCCCTGCTTTGTTATGTCTCTCCTTATGTCTCTTCCTCCTTGCGTCTCTTGTTGTGTAATCTTGTTGCGTCACCTTGCCATGCCTGCCTATGGTCATGTCAGCTCGTTGTCTTCTTTAGGAGGCACCAGGAGACTTTGCTCCCTGCTTTGCTGTGTCTCTCATTATGTTTTCTCTTCTTGTGTCTCTTGTGTCAGCTTGTTGTGCCTGCCCGTTGCGCCATCTCGCTGTCTTCTTTAGGAGGCACCGGGAACCAAACCAGCGACCTTCCATGTGGTAGGCGGGAGCCCAATCGCCTGAGCCACGTGCACTTCCTTCTCTTCATTTTTTTATCCATCCATTTCTCCTTCATCCATTAATCCATCTTCTACCCCTTCTGTGCCCATGACTCTCCACCCTCCTTCATTCACCCATCCTCTTTCTACCCTCTGTTGCTCCCTCCTTCGCCTCTCTCACACCCTCCCTCGGTTTCCTGTTGAGTACCTGGCCAGGCAGTTTGCCTGTGGGACCAGGCCTGTCACTAGCTGCCAGCCCAGCGTGGGCAGCTGTGGCTCCAGTGCTTGCTTCAGCATCCATTTGTCATAGACGCACAAATGATTTTCTGATTGATGAAAATGGGACGGAGGCAGGGCCATGGGTTGGGTTTGTCTTGCCCGGTGCCAGCTCTGTGTGTGGGCAGCACCCCCAGGGTTGAGCTCCATGTATGGTGACCCTCGGCCACCCTGGCCCTCAGGCAGAGCCAAGGACAGGCTGTGGTTGGGTAACCGGCTTCTCCTGAATGGCCTTTCTGTGGGCAAGGGAGTGGAGGCCGGTCTTGTGCCTCCAGGCTGCCTGGGTGTGTGGGCGGAGGCATGCTTTCCAGTGCCCTGGTGTTGGTGGCTTCAGAAGTATTAAGGATGCAGGTGGACCTTTGACCCATACCCGGCTGCGCTGATTGCTCCTTGGCAAGAGGGTGCAGCCAGGGTTTCCCTTTAATACAGAGGTGCCCGGGTAGGTGTGAAACAGGAGACTGCACATCACCGCTGCTCAAAGCACTCTGGGCATGTCCTTCCATCTCAGAGTAAAAGCTAGAGTTGCTACAAAGCCTTCCATGACCTCATGATCCTTGTGCCTCGACCACCCTCACCTTTGCTCACACCACCCAGCCATCCTCATACACACCAGGCACAACCCTACCACAGGCCTTTGCACTTGCTGTTTGCCTGAAACACCCTTCCCCAGACATCTGCATCCCTCATCCACCCACCCACCATCATCTATCCATCCATCCACCCATCATCCATCCATCAACTATCCATCCATCCATTTACCCATCACCCATCATCCGTCCATCCATCATCTACCCACCCATCCACCCATCATCCCTCCACCCATCATCCATCCATCCATTCATCCACCATCCCACCACCCATCATCCATCGATCATCCATCCATTCATTCACCCACCCATCCACCCATCATCCGTCCATCCATCATCCATCCACTCATCCATCCATCCACTCATCCACCCATCATCCATCCACCCATCATCCATCCATCTACCCATCATCCATCCATCCCTCATCCACCCATCATCCATCCATCATCCATTCATCCACCCACCCATCCACCCATCATCTGTCCATCCATCATCCATCCATCCATCCATCATCCCTCCACCCATCATCCATTCGTCCATCCATCCATCCGTCATCCATCCACCCATTGTCCATCAACCCATCATCCATCCATCCCTCATCCACCCATCATCCATCCATCTGTCCATCCATCATCCATCCACCCATCATCCGTCCATCTATCATCCATCCACCCATCCATCCATCCACCCATCATCTGTCCACCCATCCACCTGTCCATCCTTCATGCCTTTGCTTAAAGTGACACCTTCTAACGAGGCCCTCTCTGACCACTCACTTTAAAATCACACCCCCTCCACTTCCCTGCCTACCCTCCTTCTGGTTTAGTGTTTCTTCATAGCACTAACACCTTCACACATCCTTGTAATTACTTTCGTCCCCTCCACTAGAATGTCAGCTCTGGGAGGGCAGGGATTTGAGGTCTGTTAGTCACTACTGTGTCCCCAACACCTGTCGCACAGTAGGTGCTTTCAAGTCGAGGCTGACAGAGTGGCGAGCTGCTGTGGCAGGAAACAGGATTCTCTCTTCTCTGTTTGCATCTGCTTCGGAAGCACCTTTGGGCGGGTGTGTGAGGCTCACCATGTCCCATCCTGTAGGGCTTTTTGTGTCTCACTTGAGAGCTGGATCCTGAGCCAGGAGTCTCTGCGAAGGTGGCCGTCAAATCCTTGGCTGGCTCCTTGATTTTTACAGAATGCCAGAAACTAGAAACGCAAGGCGTAAACAGATTATTTCTAGTTGGCATCTGCAACATTTTCACCTCACATCCCAGAACTGCTTCTGTCCTCAGATTCTCCCTGGGTGGGCTTTCGTGTCTCCCTTCTCCTTGGCCAAGCTGGTCGGCGTGTTTTGTTTAGTAAATATTTATTGAATGCCTACTAAGTGCCAAGCACTGTGCCTGTCTCTGGGCGTTCTTCAGTGAACAAAACAAATACTTATTGAGCACGTGCCGTGTGCCAGGCATCATGGCACCGGCAGGGGCTTCAGCAGTGGCTGTAACAAGTAATTATCGATACCTACTGTACGCCAGGTGCCATTGTAGGTAGCGGGGAGACCGTGGTGAAGGAGACAGCTGGGGCCTCTGAGCATCTGGGAGGTTCCAGCGAGCGCATGTGCGTGCTGTGGGGGCTGCCATGGGCTTCTCTCTTGCCTGGCAGGCTGATGTGGGGGCTGCCATGGGCTTCTCTCTTGCCCGGCAGGCTGATGTGGGGGCTGCCATGGGCTTCTCTCTTGCCCGGCAGGCTGATTTTTAATTTGGAAGCTTCCCCACCTGCTACCAGTTCCAATGTCAGCACCCATTAGTTCCGAGAAAATTCCAGGCGTGAGTGGTGCAGGCAGCTCACCTTTCTTCTTCCCACAGCCTGGAGCGGGTCTGAGGATTCCGAGGTCCTTTTCAGCAGTCCGCGGACCCCTACAAGGGCGTCCCCTCCTCCCTCCCACTCTCAGAGACAGGGCCAGCCCTCCCCTCATGCCGTGGATCATCTACGGACTGTGCCTTGGTGTG
The DNA here is from genome assembly GCA_029593785.1 of Cabassous unicinctus. Classification (NCBI taxonomy): domain Eukaryota; kingdom Metazoa; phylum Chordata; class Mammalia; order Cingulata; family Chlamyphoridae; genus Cabassous; species Cabassous unicinctus. The sequence goes on along the minus strand of JAQZBX010006509.1, from coordinate 47,930 downwards.
GCCTGCGCCCCCTGCTTGGAGCGGGAGAGGAACGTGGGGGCAGGAGGCTCCGCAGAAGCTTCCAGGCCCCCAGGAAGAGACCTTCTGCCAGTGGGGTCGGGGATGGACACAGGTGTGGAGGTCTCTGGTGACATTGCTGTGTTACTGGCACGCACCTCTGCTCGGCAGATTCATTTGTTCTTCCGTTGTTTGTTCATTAAAGATTTATCGAGCACCTGCTTTGTGCTGGCGCTGTGATTGGCCCTGGGGGTGCTGCTGGGAGCCAAAGCGCGCATTGTGGCGAGCTCTCTTGTGTTTGGATGGGCCCTTGCTGAAGCCGTGCAGGCGGGAGCAGGGGCCTGGGGTTTGCAGAATTGTCAGGCCCTGCCACGGCCTGCTGCTGTGGGGACCGCCTCCTGGGTGGGTGTGGAGCGCCCCCACGCGGCCGGGGGGCAAGCCTCCTGGGCCCCCTGTGGGTCAACGGGGCCATAGGGTGCCCAGGGCTGTGGTTTCATGCCTTGGATGTGGACAGGTATCCCCGACTGGGGCTCTGGGGCTCAGAAGCGGCCCGTGGCCCCTGGGGAAGGCCAGCCCCTCAGCCTCGCAGCTCCCTCTTTCTCAGCGAGGTCTGGCCTTGCCACGCTCGCCTCACCCTGCAGAGCCCTTCACAGGCTCAGAGCTGGCCTGTGGAGTAGGAACTCTCATCTCGGTCTGCAGCTGGGGAAACTGAGGCTAGAGCAGGTGGACGAAGGAGCCCAGGCAGCTGCTGGGAGGCTCCAGAGGCCCCCTCCGTGCAGCCTCTCCCCCTCACGGCTGCCGAGGCTTGGGGGGTCGCGTCCCCGCTTTCCTGCCGTCTGCCCACGCCCCACTCCAGTTCTCCCAGTGTCCTCTCGCTCCCAGGTCTCCCTGTAACCCATGTGTGCCTGGAAAGCACTCTGCTTCCTGGTCTCTCGGCCCACGGCTCCCGGTGCCCTTAGAGCAGTGTCCACCCCTGCCGCAGCCGCCCGTGGGCCAGGCTCCCCTCCCTCTCCAAGTGTGCCGCTGCCACCCTCCCACCTGGTACTCCCCCTGCCTTCTGCCCGGAGCCCTCCCCCCATGCCCTCCCCTCCTCACTGTGTGGAACTTTCCCTGCTCTCCTCTCCCTCTCCCCGAGGCCGAGTTAGATTTGAACTTCTGGAACCTCCTGTTCCCTCTCAGCCGCCGGCACTGCCCCCTCCCACCCCGTCATGGTGCTGAGACCCCCTGAGGCCTGCACCGTGCCTCCTTGTCACACTGAGCGTAGGTTCGGGGTGCCGTGGGCGCCCCGAGTGTCTAGATAAACGGATGCCGACCGCCTGCTCCGGTGCCCAGAGCACACGGCCCCGCGATGATCCGGGGGCTGCTGGGCCTGGATTCCCGCCGTGCCCAGACCCGATGCACACCACCCATGCGTCGCCACCCCCACCCCGTCTCTGGCACTCACCCCCAGGCCTTGCTGGGGAAAAGTGCACGCTCCCTTCCTTTCTGAGCCGGCCCAGCTTGGGAGGGGAGGAGATTGTGCGCATGGCGCTCGTGGTGAGTGGGGGAGGCCATGGTCTCCGGGGCCCCGGGGCCAAACCTGCACGTGGGAAGGCTGGGCCAGCGAGAGGGGTGGGTGCCCTGTGTTGGTGGGCGGCAGGGACCCCGGCCCCAGCGGTCACCGTGGGAGCCGGCAGCCAGCCAGGCCCCTGGCCTTGGCTGTGGCCGAGGCTTCTCCAGGGGGGTTTGGAAGGGCGCGCACACTCCCCGGCTTCCAGGGAACACTGTGCACACGCAGGGAGCACCCGGCAGGGCCTGCGGCCGGCGTTTCACTAGGCGGAGCAGGTTCCAGAGCCGCGGCTGACCTCGACGCCTCCCCGGGCTGCCCGACGCAGCTCGGCAGTGAATGGCCGTCTGGAGGATGCCCGTGGTGCCCCGGGAAGGGGGCACGAGCTAGTGCAGCCCCCCTCGGAAGGGCTGAGGAGCTGCTGACCACCCATAGGGAGGGTGGAGTAGAATTTGCTGAGCTGCAGCAGGCGACCAGGGCTTTGAGATGAGCCTGGAGCAGGGGGAGCCCTGGGGCGGAGAGCAGCACCCGCAGCCACACGTGCCCTCGCCGGGCCGGCTTCTCGTCTCTGGCTGCAGGACAGATGCCCCTTTGCCCTTGGTGGGCTGGGCAGGGCGAGTCTTCCCCACTAGCAGCGTCACCTGTGCGCGAATGCTGTCCTTCAGAGGCAGCACTAGTCACAGTGGTAAGAGGCGCCCCTCGCTGCCGGCGCTGCTGAGTGCTTTCCCGGGGTGCCGTGTGCACTCGTGGGAGGCTTTTGGGGTTTGTATGGCTCTTCATGCACGGTGATGCGTTTGTTTGGGTCCTTCCTATTCCACGTGGTACTGGCTCTCTGCATACACTGGTAATGAGTTTCTCTTCCAGATAAATTTATGCCAAACTAAATAAAAGTGACTAGCTTTGAAGGAAAATATTAAGTAAACGGTGGGACTTGGACAGATGGGGTTAGGCAGGTGTGGCCTCAGCGGGGAGGGGGTCTGGGAATGTCAGTGTGTGGGGAATGCTGTGTGTGTTCGTGTCGTCGTCACGTGGACCCTGGGGTGTCCACCTGAGCCCAGATCACTGGAGGGGAGTGGGGAGTGCCCCCCCAGAAGGGCTGTTGTCAGTTGCAGGGCAGGGGGCTGTCTTACTCAGCGTACGTGCTGCCAAAGTGAGCAAAGTGAGTCACCCTCTGGCCCCTTAAGCGCAGGAGGCACGGCCCCAGCCTCCGTCGGCTGGGGGCCCCAGGCGTTGACCCCCGTGGCGCCATATTGGCATTTCCTTAGCTCTGGGTGATGGGCACCCCGTTTCTGAGTGGCTAGTGGGGGCAGGGTGTGGATGCGGCCAGACTCTGAATCAGGGCAGGGATGGGGAGCCGGGAGCACCCCCAGACAGGCAGAATGGAGCAGCGGCCAGCACTGATGGGAAGAAGGATTCTGGGGAGCTGGGGGTTCCGGAAGCTTCTTGGTGAAGGCAGCATTGGGACTAAGGTTTGGTTCCCTTGACTTCATATTGGGACTTGAGTCCTTCTTGCTGGGCCTCAGTTTCCCCATCTGTAAAACTGACCTTGGCCAGATCCTTGAGACTTTCCAGCGTGGGCGCAGGCGGCTGCTCTCCTGGGGGGCCCTGTTTCCTGCCTCCGGGACCCACCTGGGCCCTCCTGCTCAGGACGCGGTTTCCCCCAGTGTGGCCTTTGGCTTCTGTTTCGGTTTCCCAGCTGCTGAAACAAATGCCGTACACCGGGTTGACTGAAGAACAGGGATTTACAGGCGCACGGTTGGTTTCAGAGGGTAGAGGGTCGCTCCCCCTGGGGTGAATCTCTCCCGGCGGACGGCAAGCCCCGGGCTCCTGGGCTTTTCCGTCACAGGGCAATGCCCATGGCTGCGTCTTCTGGGCTCTGTTGACGTACAGCTTCTGACCTTGTCTCCCTCCGTCTGGTCTTTCGTTCTTCTTACGAAGGACCCCAGCCTGATGGAGTGGGGCCGTGCCTCCCAGGAAGTAATTTCTGAGAGAGAGCCTCTTTACGCTGGGTCCCCACCCACTGGAATGCGGACCAAGACCGAGGCCGTGTCCACACGGAGGTGCACGATTCAGTGCACCCCGGCTTCCCAGGCCCCCCGCCTCCCAGTTTGCGTCTGTCCTGCTCCACGTCGTGGTGTCCCCCTCCCTCAGAGAGTGACAGGGAGGCCCGGGCAGGCCCGGCCGTGCCCAGGGCCATGCCCAGTCCACGTCCCTGCCCAAGCTGGCCCTGGGCACCGCTTGCCAAGGACGCTTGTGTGCCCCTCCCTGCTGGCCGAGCCTCTCTGGACGGTCCCGGTGGCTTGTGTGCTTGAGCTGCCAGGTGCTTTCGGAGAACTTTGCCCCAGCGACTTGGAAACCCCCAGAGGCCTTGGGATGAGGTTGGGTGGGCTGAGTGGGGCTTGGGAGACATCCGGGCCGTGACGGGGGCAGTGCCCGTGGAGGTTGGGGCTCCTGTGCCCGCCGGGCAGGGGCCACGCAGCGGGAGGGGGAGCGCTCGCCTCTCAGGCGCTTGTGGGGTAGCCGCCGGGCTGGCAGGAGTAGCCCCATGGGGCGGAGGGGCCTCAGATGGCTGGCAGCGGGCAGGGTGCGTGCCAGCGGGACGGAGCAGAGTGGGGGCAGGAGGGCACCGGAATGCCCCCCGCCCACCCTCTGGCTGACCTTCTGTTGTCTGCTTTTCTCACAGGTACCTTGTGAGCAGGCGGCCTGCGAGCGGACGATGACGGCTGGCTTTTAGTCCTTGGTGGTGATCGAGAGAGCACCTGCTGGGGCCCACCAGCCCCCCGGACACCCAGCGCCATGTCGGGGTCTACACAGCCCGTGGCGCAGACATGGAGGCCCGCCGAGCCCCGCTACCCACCCCATGGCCTTTCCTACCCGGTGCAGATCCCTCGGCCCCACACGGTAAGGGGTGACGGGAGCGTGCCTGGGGAGCCACCTCGCTGCCCTCCTTCTGTTCCAGAGTCTCTGTCCCTTCCTGCTCGGAGCCACGGGGGGAGGTGGGAGGCCCGGCAGGCCTCTCCCAGGCCCTGGGGCAGCTGCTAAAACCCTATCGGTCTCACTTTAAAGCTGGGAAGCTGGAGGCCTGGAGCCAGCCTGATCTGGGGGCTCTGACGCTCAGAGTTGCTTCAGGGGCTCTCTTGCTTTCTATTGATCACCAGTTGAATCACCTGCAAAAAAAAAGTGCCTGCTGTATACACGTTCCTAGAATTTGGGGTGGCTTCCTCCAGGGTGTGACGGCACCCTTCCCCTACCCCACACCCACCCTTGCCCCCCGTCCCCTGGGTTTATCCCTTTGGTGTGGCTTGTGGCTCTGAGACAGCGAGACCTATCCCAGTCACGTCTCTGAATTCCCAATTTGACGGTACCGGGTCAATGGCGCTGTCCACTGAGGAGCTGCCCACGTGGGAGCAGATGGGGATTAGGGGTGCTGCCCGCACGTGTGTCCCCGCATCAGCCCTCTTCAGCTGCGCTCCCCTCTGTTGCCTCCTTGCCCACTTCCCAGCTTCACCTCTCCCTCCTGGTGAGGATGGGTTCTGCGCTGGTGGCATTTATTGGGCACCTACTGAATACCTTGGCCCCGGGTGCTTGCTTGCCTAGGGACTCGCAGAGCCCTGGGCTGGGGAGGGGAGACAGATGAGGCCCAGAGCGGGGTGCAGGGGCCCCCCGTCACAGCTGGGTAGATGCTGGCTCTGCTGGCCTCTGTGTGCGTGTGTGCCTGTCCCGCCTGGCCGGTGCGGTCCCTCCACGTGAGAGGCAGAGAGGAAACGGTGGGAGGGCATTTCCATAAGTGAGTGGGCTGTTTTTGCATATGAACTCACTGGCCCAGCATGGGGGAGTCCCAGAGACAGGGGCCCCGGGATGTTTTTTAGAGCCGGCTGCGATAAACGGGCACTTTATTGCACACTGTTATGAGAACTTTGCCCGGCATGGATTCATTGAATGCTTGCAAGGACCCAGTGAAGTAGCAGCTTGCATTATTATCCCCACTTTGCAGGTGAGGAAACCGAGGCTGGGGGAGAGGCTAAACAGCTGAGAGAAGGCAGGCGCCTGGAGGCTCGGCAACCTGGCACTGAGGTTCCCAGCCGAGCCATGATGCCTCTGTTGAGCACCTACTGTGTGCTTTGGGCGGAGGACCAGATCCTGGGGTGAATCATCATTTATTGTTAACGTCACCCTTATCATTCTCAACAATAAGAAGAAAAATAAGAGCTTTCACTCAGTACTGGCTGTAGATAAAGTATTGTTCCAACCACTTTGTGCATAAAATTTCCCTTTATCTTCCTAATCATACCAGAGTGGAAATTGGGATTCTTTCTATTTCATGGATGGGGAAGTGTTTTGCAGGTGAGGAAACGGGACAAGTTGCTTCACCGCTCTGAGCCTCAGTTTTGCCATCCGTGAAATGGGGAAAGCAAGAGGTTCCCGTGAATAGAATCCATGGAGCACTCCTGGCACGGCGCCCAGCGTCCAGTCCGCCCCCTGTGTCTGCCTGCTGTGCTGTTGTCTTTTGTCACCGCAGCTGTGGCTCTCTGGAGGGCCCCCCTCCCCCGGGGCCTCTGCCGGGTGCCTCTGGCTCCCCTTCCTCTCCTCGCCCGTCCCGCTCCTCTCCGACCCCCTGCCAGCTCCTCCCACCTCCCCTCCTGCCCTTTCTGCGAGCTGGCCGCTCAGCCTCCCCCGCTGTGCTGTCAGTGACACCGGATGTGGCTGGACGGGACCGAGTGGTCACCACCCCCTCCAGGCGGGGACACCGAGGTGGGGGAGTGGCTGCTGGGCCCAGGCAGCCACGGGAAGGAGCGTTTCAGCAGCGGGGCCCACGGGCGGCGCACCCGGGGGCAGGGGGCAGTGCTCAGTCCCTGCCTGTCACCCTGGGGGTGTCGCTCTTCTGGGCATGTGTCCTGGGCTGGAGCCGCTTTCTTGTGGGTGATACGGGGACCCCTCTGGCAGCCTGTACCCCCCTTCCCAAACCCGCCCACTGGCCCATCTGACGAGCAGGGTGCACTTTGCAAAATGCCCCCCTTTTCCCTGAGCTTGAGTCTTTGGCAGAGGGAGGGCGGAGAAAGGGGAAATCGAGGCACAGAAAGGCGAAGGCCCTGTCCAGGGGCTCTGAGGATGAGTGGGCAGCGCCACCCGGCGTCCTGCTCCCTGCAGGGGCCAAGGGGAGGGGCCTGGAACTCAGGTCACCCCCACACATGCTTCTGACCCCCGAGGCTGCCAACAGGGCCCCCCAGGCATGGGGCCGCCTTGATGGCGAGTCTCCCCGGAGCCCGAAAGAACCGCCACCTGCAGGGTGAATCCCTGCTCGCCCCCAACTTGCCGGGCGCATCGGCTGCTCACTTGGCCCATTGAAGCAGCCTCAGTGTCCCCACCTGCCACCTGGGTACCCTGGCGCCCTCACTGAGCGTCAGTGGGGACTGACATAAGTGTGGGTTACGGGAGAGTCGGAAGCCGAGGAGCCCTGTTGGGGGGTAGGGGGCAGCGGAGAGAGCACCCCCCTCCCACCCCAGCCGCAGAGACAGTCCCATCCCAGCCCCTGCTCCGGCACCCCCGGAATCTGGATCCAGCCTTCAGAGCCCAGGGCCCGACGCCTCCATCTCCCACCCGTGCTCGGGGCCTCGCCCGCCACGCTTTCCGCAGGACCCAGCCAAGGAGGCGCCTGCTGGGATTCCCTTCCCGGGAAGTTGCTTTCCACGGCCTGTCGCCTTGAGGGGCTTTAGGGGTGGGTGTAATTTTAACGGCAGCGTTCGTGTCCGGCTTCTGAGGCCCCGCAGCTGCAGCCGTGTCCCCACGGGCGTTGGGTGCGCCGGGTGTCACCTGAGACGCTGTTCCTCCCCCTTGGCTGGGCGCCAGCTCCGGGACCGCGTGGGGAGGGCAGGGCCCCCCGGGTGGGTGCTGTCGTGGGCCAGACAGGCTCAGAGAGGGAGCCGGCGCCTCTTCCCGCGAGGCTGGGCCGGTCGCTTGCCTCTCTGGGCCTCGGTCTCCTCCTCTGTCCGTTGCTCGTGTGCCTGCGTCAGGGGCAGTGACTAGGGGGCGCTGGGCGGCTGGCAGGCCGGGAGGCAGGCCGTGAGTGTTGGCAGCTACAATTCACGCTTTATCACGATTTAGTGTCATGTCAGGTGACGATTTCCCCGCTTTGAGGAGGGGCTTGGAGGTTTTCAGGCCCACGTGGCTGCCATGAGCCCTCTGAAGCCCCCCGTCGAGCTCCCGTGAACCCTCGGGGGAGGGGTTTCCCTAGAGACCCCTGTGGACACCCCCGGGAATGACTCCCGAGTTGCCCCTGAGAGGAAGGGTTTTGTGGGCGAACCCATCCCCGAGCCTCCCATCACGGGGTCCCGTGCTGCCCACGCCCCGTGCTGCCCACGCCCCGTGCTGCCCGCTCTGGCGATCGTAGGCGCCATCTTGCCAAGGACAAAGGATCTCTCCTGAGGGGTCGGATCGCCTGCCTCTGCTTCTTGACTCATTTTGCTTCTGTGCAAAAGAGCGAGGTGGAGGGACTTCTCCTCCTGGCAGCCCGCAGGGCGCGCCCTTTCCTTCTCACACCTCTACACGCGTGTGCGCAGGAGCTTGCCGCCCGGCAGCCTCGCCCCTCCCGTCCTCCTCTCCTTCCTTCTCCTCCGCCCTCCTGTCAGCGAGCGCCCGGGCCCTGTGCCGCGCACCGTGGGCTGCACAAGAGGACTCGGCCCTTCTCTGCCTTCCGGAAGCTACCCTCAGCCTGGGGGATCCACCGAGACGAAGGGGGCTTGGTGGTGGGAGGCGTGCAGGCTTCCCTCCGCTTGGCCAGGCACCCATCTCAAGGATGAGAAAACTGAGGCACAGGGAGTCTGAGTGACGGGCACAAGCCGATGCCTCTGGTCAGGAGACCTTGTGGCTCCTTGTTCACACGTCACGCTGCCCAGGGAAGGCCTTCTCTCAGCTTTCCAACCCCTGGGGTTGACGGGACCCTGCTGATCCCTGATACCTGCCTCCTCTAGCCTCTGGGCTCCCAGCCTCTGACGTGCTTGTTTTGTACGGTCCGCAACCGATTCATTCTTACCTGTGCCGTCCATGATTCTTTGCAAAAATAACTGCTTGGAAAAAAAAAAGACTGTACAACAAAAGAAACACAGGAATATTTTGGACAATTGGGAAAATTAAGAATAAGTGCCAAGAAGAAAGTAAGTTTCCTCCAGCCCCGTTCTCTCCCGGCCTTTACGTGTGTCAGATGCCAGTAACTGATCAGCACTCGCAGTGTGACCGACTGGGCCAGGCAGACAGAACTAATCGGTTGGGGTTGGGACACGTGTGGAGCCTGTCTCATTTCCTGGCTCGAAAGGCTTGTCTTTGGCTTGTTTGTTGTTAACGCTTTAATATTCCTGAAATCAGAGTGTAGCTGACAGCTGGGGTGCATCTTCTCTGTTAGCGTGTGCTTTCTTCTTGGGTGGCAGTGGGCGGCGTTTTATTAAGGAAGCAGGGTTTTGTCTGAGCTTTATCTTCCTGGCTGGTCTGTGCTTACGGGTGTGACAACCTCTCCAGGAAAAACCCACACGCGTATGTCTTAGAGTGGATGCTTAAAAAAATGCTGGTGACACGTGTGACATAAAGTTTGTCATTTCAGCCGTTCTTAGTGTATAACTCGGTGGCATTAATGGCATTCACCATCCATTGCGGAAACTTATCCATCGACCCAGACAGAAACTCTGCCCGTCGAGCAGCAGCTCCCCATTCCCCTCCCCCACCCCTGCAACCTCGGGCCTGCTTTCAGCCTCGGTGAATTTGCATGTTCTAGGTGTTTCTCTGGGTGGAATGGAGCTGCCTGGCCCCCCGTCAGCGCCTCTAGCCTGGGCTGTAGACTGTGTCAGCGCTCCCTGCCTTTTCGCTGCCGAGGGAGCCCGCGGAGCGGCCAGACGGGCTTCGCTTGTCCCGTCTCCTTTGACGGCCGCGTGCCATGTTGAAACGCGGTCTTTTAGCCCACAGACCACCGGCACTTTGCCCCCGCCTCCGGCCCTGTCTGAGGTGCGCCGCGTGTGCCTGCTCCCTCACGTGAAAGCCGTGCTTCCGCCCCGCCTGCCCTGTGCTCTCCTCTGCTCGCACGCTGCTTTTTTCACACAGTATCTGGCTCTTTGCATGCAAGTTTCCTGCGTTGATCCTGCTGACTCGGCCCGTGTCCCCTCTCTTTCCTCCTCACCCAGGGGTGGCAGGGGGCAGGGGGAGCGGGTGGGAGGCAGGTCTCCTCTCCTTCCCCTGGACCCTCCTCTCTGGCCGCCTATGTGATGGCGGAAGTGCTCGGTGGCTCTTGCAGGTGGATGGGCCTCGGACGGGCAGTGTCGCTCTCCTGGGCTCGGCCGTGGTATCCGGAAAGTGGGCTGCGGTCTAGCTGGGCTGTGCGTGTGAGGGACCTGCCACGATGCCACGCGGTGGGTCCGTTCCGTGGTGCCGCCTCTTCCCCCTTCTCGGTGATTGGCCCCGGAAGCTCCTCTGGCCAGACTGGGCCCCAGTGGGCAGGGGGTGCCTGGGCTCTGTCTCGGTGGCTTCTGTTTCCTTGACCGTAAAATGGGCCGGCTGCCCCTGCCCAGGTGTGGAGAAGAGGAGCCCCCGCCCCCCAAGCTCCCCCACCAAACTGGGCCCGCCAAGGCGGGATTGGGGGCTGCTCAGTGCCTGTCAGGACTCTCTTTCTCGTCATAATAAATGTTGCTGGTACTTGTGGAGCACTAACTCGACGCCAGGTGCCGCACTAAGGGCTGGGCTCGGCTGGGGGTCCTGGAAGCGTCTCGATGGCGACGTAAGGAGCCCAGCATTCACGCCCCACGGTCCCCTGCTCCCTGCTGGGGGCTGGGCGCTCTCCCGTGAGGTCCATTTTACAGCTGGGGAGATTGAGGTTTAGAGAGCTTCCGCGGCTTCTCCAAGTTCACATAGCTGGGCCGCGGTGGGGCTGGGATGGGTGAGGGCGGTGGGGCCCGGCGCATTCTGACCGCAGAGTAGCTGGTGTGGGCTGCTGCCCGTGGGCTGACCCGAGCCCTCTGGCCACGCCGCGCCCCTGGCTCACTCGCCCCTCTACCTTCACTGCAGGACGTCGGGCTGCTTGAGTACCAGCACCACGCCCGGGACTACGCCTCCCACCTGTCGCCCGGCTCCATCATCCAGCCCCAGAGGAGGCGGCCCTCCCTGCTGTCCGAGTTCCAGCCCGGGAACGAGAGGTGAGGACGTGCCCGCCTGCCTCCTCGCTCGGCCGTGTGACTGTGCTTGTGTGGCGTGGCCCTGCCTCGGCGAGTGCGGGGCCCTGCAGGAGGGGACCACCAGGGTGGGGTGCCGGGCTGGGTAGGGGGTGGAGGGTGTGTCTGCTGGGTTCTCTAGGGAATAGCACCCGGGGGTTACATGTCTTGGGAGATGGATTTCAAGGAATTGGCTCCCTTGCTGGTGGGGCCGGCAGGTCTGAAACCTGCAGGCTTGATGCTCCGGCCGGAGTTGCTGCCGCGGTTCCGAGGCCGAGTTTCTTCTCTGGGAAGCCTCCCTGTTTGCTCTCAACTGATGGGATGCGGTCCCCCCACGCTGTCAGGGGTCACTTCCTTGACGTAATGTCGGCTGATGGGCATGTCAGCCTCGCCCATGACACTTTCACAGATAGCTGGGTGCTGTGGCCTCGCCAAGCTGACTCAAGACTGACCCTCATGGAGGGGCAGGTGCACCCCTGGAAGCAGGGGGGAGCCTTCCCTTTCCTCCTTTTTCCCTGTCCTGCAGCTGGCAGGAGAAGGGCAGAAACTGCCCCTTGGTGCCTCCCCATGTGGGGCCAGCCTTGCTTTGCTTCGACTCCAGAAGGGAAAGGAACGAGCAGGGGCGGCAGAGGAGGGCCAGGGCCGAGCAGGACCCCAGGGTGCTTGAGCTCGCAGGAGCCTAAGAGGGAAGGGGCTGCGCACCCAGCAGGGAGAGCTTTGCCCTGAAGCAGAGGACGGCCGCCTCAGCCTGCGGAGGCGGGTTGTAGGGGAAAGGGGGGCCCTGAGGCTGGTAACCGCGGGTGGTGGCTGGGGGCGATGGGGTGCGTGCCGGGAGAGGACAGCGGTGGTGGGCAGGCGCACGGGCTTCTCTCCGGAAGCTCTGCTGTTTTTGACGAGGCACCTCTGGGGCTGGGGGAGGTGCCTTCAGGGAGCAGAGTGGCTCGTGGAGAGAAGGGCACAGAGCCAGGCCCGTGGGCCCAGCTGTCCCGGGCCAGGCAGGGAATGAGGGTGCCCGGCGGGGGTGGGGCGGGGAGGCGGCGCCCTCCTGCTGCCCATGGGGCAGCTGCTGTGAGCCTGGAGCTGCCGGATCTCTGGCTTGTCAGGAGAGCTTGCAGATGCTCGTCTTTAATGTCAGACTCTGCACATACTTGCAGGTTGGCAGCAAATTTGGATTTTTAAGGCCCCAAGCAGAGCCCATCTGGGGCCAGATTTGGGGCCTTGGGCTCTTGGAATATAAGTTCTGGACCATTTGGCCAAGTCCCTTCTCCCCCCTCCAGGAGCTTCAGCTGGGGACAGCGGAAGGTGGGGGATCTGTGCCCACTTCTCAGTGGGGCAGCTGAGGCCACGAGGCTGCAGGGCTGACCGGCGTCAACTCGGCCAGGGCTGGGACTCGAGAGGTCAGGCCTGAGCCTGACCCTTGGAGGTGTCCTAGGGCCACGGTGGGTGGGGAGGCCACAGGAGGAGAGGCCGCAGCTACGGTTTCCCTGGGAGCAGGTGGCGCTGCTGGGCTCGGGTGGGCGGAAACATCTGGATGGCGGAGTCCACGTTGGGGTAGTTTCGGTGCTTTTCCGTGTTTACATGGAAAACCGCCTGCTTCCTGCCAAGCCCTTCTAATTGCAAAGCTCTAGGTCCTAGACAGATGGGAGGGGAATCTTGTGACCCAGCTCTGGTGGGAGACAGGTCTGAGGGCCTTCCAGGGCAGTGGGCGCAGAGGGCGGCGGCCTTGTCCTCCAGGATGAAGCCCAGGAGGGCTACCCTAGCCCACCTGGTGGGCGGTAGCTCTCAGCCAGTCTTCACGTGTGAGTGGAGCATCTGCCCTGGGCCAGGTCCCAGGTACAGTGGTGAACCAGACCGACGGACGTCCCTGCTCTCGAGGAGCTGACGTTTAGGGCCGGGGACCCAGCGGCAAACACGTACCGACCAACAAGCTCACGTAGGGGCTGCAAAGGCAAAGAAAGCTGGTGGTGAGACGGGGGTGGCTGGTGGGCAGGAAGACTCCCCGAGGAGGTACCTGAGACGTGAGGGAGGAGGTAGTGTGGAAGGAGCTGATGCTCCTTCCAGGTAGAGCCAAGTGCAAAGGCCCTGCGGCAGGAGTGCATTGAGCCAGATTGGGCAGGGCCTCGTGGGCGAGGGGAATGAGTTTGGATTCTTCGTCAGTGCCTTGGTGAAAGTATCAGCCCAAGGAGCACATAAGTCAGGGCTGTCTGGGTGAGTGGTTGCTGGAGCCTGGAAGGTGGCGGCCGCTGTGTGTCCTTGGGCAAGGCCATGCTCTCTCTGGGCCAACTTCCTCCTTCATAAAGTGGAGGGGAGCATTTAAGGAGGCCTGGTCAGGAGTGATTGGCTGGATAGCTTCCAGCTCTGCACTTGGATGCTGGCTGAGCTGAGAAGGCAGCAGAGCACTGGGATTGACTAGCGATGTCTGCCCCGGGTGGGTGATAAGGGAGCGGTGCCCCACGTGCTCTTATCATCTGCGGTCTACCCACAGTGCTTCTCATGCCTGACTGTGCACGCGGATCACCCGGGGATCTTGTTAAGATGCAGCGTCTGATTCAGGAAGGCTGGGGTGGGCCCAGCATCCCGCGTCTGACCAGCCTGGCGAGAGGCTGCTGGCCCACACCACCCTGAGTAGCGGGGGAGTGGAGAGGCACCTGGGAGTGCTCCAGCGTCAGCACCAGTACCTTCTCTTCCTGTAAGCGCAGTCAGAGGGTGTTGATGTGAAGGAGACGAGAGTGGGTGTGAGGCCCAGCCTGGGGCAGGTGGGCTCCTGGGATCGCTGGCCTGGCGGGAGCAAATAGGACCCGGGGCACAGTAGGTGCTCAGCTGGGAGGTGGTACAGTGTCAGAGCACAGGGCATTTGGAGTGTCAGGAGGAGCCCTGGGGATCTCAGTGCCTCCTGCTCCGCATGGGACACCTGGTACCTGTGCCTCCCACAGGTCCCAGGAGCTGCACCTGCGACCCGAGTCCCACTCGTACCTGCCTGAGCTGGGCAAATCGGAGATGGAGTTCATCGAGAGCAAGCGCCCTCGCCTGGAGCTGCTGCCGGACCCCCTGCTGCGGCCCTCACCGCTGCTGGCCGCGGGCCAGCCCGGCGGCTCTGAGGACCTGGCCAAGGTAAGCCTGCCCCTGACCCTGAGTGCCGTTCTGCTGATCTGGGTTCTGCTGCTGAGTGTGCTGGGAGTGAGAGAAAGGGTAAGGGGCTGCTGGGGCCCAGGCTTGGCGGTGGGACCGAGCACAGCACGTTCGGGGGTAGCCACAGAATGAGGAGCCAGGCCTGGGAAGAACTAGGGAAGGTGGCAGGAGTGGCATGTGCAAAGGCCCTGAGGCAGCGGCAGGCCTGGCATTTGGGAGGAAGAGAAATGTGACCTCTGTGTGTGCTGTGGAGTGAGTGTAGGGGGGTGTGGGGAAGACGAGGGCCCTGGGGCACCATGGAGGAGTGCTGCGATCTGGGGGTGCTCAGACAGCCCTCGTGCTTGGCTGAGCACGTGCTTAGGGCTCTGACAGTGTTGGGGTGTGGGGGCCATTGCCTCACACAGCAGGTGAGCTCCTGGGACTTGAACTCGGGCCTTTGAGGAGGCTAGCTCGGGCTCTTGGATCCTCTGCTTGGCATGGGGAGTGGGGGGCCTGGCTCTCCCAGGTGAGACGGGGCAGAGTTGGCCCAGAGGGACGGTGTTTGGTCAGGCCTGGAGCTGGGAGAGCCCCTGGCCGGGCAGGTGGATATTCCTGCACCAGTGTCCCTGGGTGCCAGGTGGCACCAGGCAGGGCTGAGGGACCCCGGGCCAGGTGTGGGCAGGAGGAGCCAGGCCTGTGCCTGGGGCAGGGACACCCCCAGCCGTCAAGGAAAAGTGGGGTCAGTTAACAGGCACCTCAGACTGAAAGTGCCTGAAACGCAATTCCTGAGCCCCCCAACTCCAACTCAGTGCCCCTGCTCTCCGCCACCAGCTGACAGTGGCTCCGTCCTGCCTCGCTTCCCGTCCATCAGCAAATCCCCATGGCTCCTTGGCCTCCCACCCCCCTCACCCCTGCCGCACTTCTGTCTGTCCTCCAAACAGCAGCCAGAGGGACCTCATGAAAAGAGAAGCTTTTGTCCCCCTGTGCCCCAGGCCTTCCCGTGGCTCCTGGCTCATGCAGGAAAAAGCCAAGATTCTCAGCGAGCCCTGCACCACCGGCCCAGGCCCCGTCACCTCCCTGGCCTCTTCCCCCTCCACGTGCCCCCGGGCCCCCTGCCCACCCTGCCTTAGCCTCACTGCATCCTGGTGGTGCCTCAGGCACGCTGGGCATGGCCACGGGAAGGCCTTGGCACTGGCCGTCCCTCTGCCTGAAACGCCGTCCCCCGGTGAGCCGCCTGCCTCCCTCCCTCGCCGCCTACGTCTGCCTGCCACCTGCCAGGGCCTGGCTGGCAGCGGGAGACCCGAGGCCAGCTCAGGGACCCCCGAGGCTGCCGCCACTGTGTCTTCCAAGGGACAGTCGGGGGTCCCTTCTGGTCACTAAAGGGGATCTCTGTGGGCAGGAGCTTGGGCAGCCCCACTGGAGCCTGGACTTGGGACCAGGGCAGGGGCGGCTGGGGGCTCTGGGCTGCGAGGGGCCACAGCCATCCCCCCTCACCTGTGAGTCAGCACCCCTCCCTCCCGCCTTCCTTCCTTCCTCTCACCCACCCAGGCGTCCATCCCACCCTCTCACCCTCCACCCAGCCTCCCTTCCATCCACCCGTCTGTCTATCCACTCACCCACCCACCACACGACCCCTTCCCACTCACTGCCTTTCACCCACTTCTCCACTAGCCCGCCCTCCTGTTTCCTCGTGCCCCTGCCGTCTCTCTCCCCACCGAGCTGTGTGTCCCTCTGCTCATTCCCACCTTCCCCAACACAGAGAAGTCCACCTCCCACCTTCCCTTCCAGCCAGCCCCCAGCTATCCGTCCATCTGTCTGTGCACCCAGTAGTCCGTTTACCTGCCAGCCCTCCCTTCCACCTCCCCCTCCTCCACCCTTCACCTGTCACTTCTGCCAGCCAGCCAGCCTTGGGCCCACCCAACCTCTGCTGTCCCCCCGTGACTCATCCACCCCTCATTGGCCCGGCTGCTCCCCACGCCCACCCCAGAGCCCGTGTCTGCTCACCCACAAGGCTATTCATTCCCGGGGATCTTTTGTCCTCAAGCAAAGCTTGGGATCGGCCTATGCAGGGTGGGTTGGGGGGGACAGGGGAGGGCCGCACTCACCCACCTGGGCCCAGCCGCAGCAGGGCCACCACGCCCTCCCAGTGCCCCCAGGACCCCCCTGGAGAGGAGCCTTTCACCTGATTGCTCTGGTGGAGGTGGTGGGAGAAGGTCCAAAGCCTGAGCACCTGCGGTTTGCTGCAGGGACCTCCTGGTCTTCCCAGTTTACCCCGAGGAGGCTGCCTTCTGCGGTCAGCAGACAGCTGCCCGGGAGGCCGGCTCTGACGGCCTGGCAGGGGCGGCATGGGCAGGGCAAGTTCATCAGGCTCCTCCTGGCAGGGGGGCTGCACCAGAGCTCTTCTGTAGGTGAGGTCGGCACTGAGGGGGTGGGCTGGATTCTGGGAGCCAGGCGGGACAGGGAGGCGTCCCCCCCCCGCCGGACCTGCTGGGACCCCTTCCCTGCCTGAAGCCTGACGGGATGGATGAGTGGGCTTGCAGACACAGGCAGGTCCTACATGTGGCAGCAGCCATCACGGC
>JAQZBX010006509.1:0-31415 GCA_029593785.1 Cabassous unicinctus | reverse complement strand
GCTGCACCAGAGCTCTTCTGTAGGTGAGGTCGGCACTGAGGGGGTGGGCTGGATTCTGGGAGCCAGGCGGGACAGGGAGGCGTCCCCCCCCCGCCGGACCTGCTGGGACCCCTTCCCTGCCTGAAGCCTGACGGGATGGATGAGTGGGCTTGCAGACACAGGCAGGTCCTACATGTGGCAGCAGCCATCACGGCGACAGGTGACGTTAACCGCGTGAGCCTGGGGGCCGTGGTACCTGCACAGCTGGGGGAGGGCACGGCTGTGATCCCCCTTTACGCGAGAGCAGAGGCCACCTGCCCACGCCCACCGTCAGAGAGCCGGCGAGTGGGGTGCGGCTCCGTTCCCCTGCCCTGGTTTTCCTGCCCCCTGGCCTCTGCCCTCGTCCTGCCCGGCCCCCTTGGCGCCCCCGTCAGCGGCCGCCTCGTTCCCTGGTGCGCGGCTCAACCTCCTCAGGTGCATGTCTGGCCCCTGAAGTGGGTCTGGGATGTTGGCGGGGAAGGTGGCACCGGCTTGATTTCCTCCCCAGCAGCCGGCTCAGAACGGGGCTCTGAGGGGTGTCTGGCAGGGCCCCACTGGGCCACTGCCGCCCCAACCCGCCCGTCTCTCCAGAAGGCCCTAGTTAGCCCGTTTCCTCCGGAGCCCCCGAGCCAGCAGGCCCCTCCGAGGGGCTCCCACCCCACAGTGGGGCCACTGCTTCCCGCCCTGCCCAGCCTGTCCTTCCCGCTGCTTGCCGGGGCTCCCTCTGCTTGCGCGCCTCCCCCCCCCATCTTTCTCTGTCTCTCTGTGTTTTCGTCTCTTCTGTGTTTCTCTCTGTCTCTGTACTTTTGTTTCTCTGTCTCTCTCTGTCTCTCTCCTCTTCCTGGACCCTGTGAGCCGTTGTGGGCCAGTGTTGGGTCCTGGCTGGACTGGCTGTTGTAATTGCTTCAGGCTAAGAGCGTTTGGAAAGTTTGAGCAATTTTGGGCAAGGGAAGAAGCTGGAGAGAAACACAGTTCTGAGGGTGTTCAGATGTTTTTTTGCGTCTGCCGTGTGGAATTCCGCTGGGTGCCTGAAACAGGAATTTGATGGGAGTTTTTGCCTCTTTCCCCACTCCTCTGCTATGTTCCTTTTTCATATAAAAATGTTCTGTTTTATAAATGTTTCCCTGCCCTTGAGCTGCAGGAGTCCTGTGGCTTTAGTGGTTTCCTTTGGAATTCACAAGACTTTGTTTTAGGGGCCTTTAGAGTCGTCGAAAACAGCACCACCTCTGAAAGTCCCTCCGTCTGTTGGGCCTCTGTTGGCTGAAAGGGGTAGAAAACCCAAGTCAGACTTCCTTAAGCACGAGTCCTGGCTCATAGAAGTAAAGTCCATGTGTTTGTTGGCTTCAGGCACAGCTTGATCCAGGAGTCAGGCGCTGTCTCCTTCTCCATCTCTTGGCAATGCTGTCTTCCACGTGGTCTTGGTGTCTTAACCAGATGGCAGCTCGTGGCTCCAGACCTTCCTCCTCCCAGGTTGAGGGCCAGCAGAGAAAGAGAGCTCTTCCCTCTTTTTGCAGTTCCAGCCTGTATTAGTCAGCCAAAGTGGTGCCGATGCAAAGTCCCAGGACCCTGCTGGCTTTATAAAGGGTGTTTATTTGGGGTAGAAGCTTACAGTCACAAGGCCCTGAAGAGTCCAACTTAAGGTACCCTGAGAGGTACTTTCTCACCCAAAGTCTGTTGCCATGTGTTGAAGCAAGATGGCTGCCGATCTCTGCGAGGGTTCAGCCTTCCTCCTCCCTCTTAAGGCTCCGTGGGCCCAGCTTCTTCCCATCTCAGCTGTAGGCTGGCATGAGGCTCATCACTCTCCCCAGGGCGCGTTTCTTTCCCGGCTCAGCTGCTCTGTTCTCTTCACAAGGTCACCTGCAGACTGTCAGTCTCATCTCTCTTCCTGGGGCCTCTGCCATGTTAGCGGGCTGTCTCTCGTCCCCTGTGCTCTTCTCTGTGTTTCTATTTTCGTGTGAGAGTCTTTTATCAGCCTGCCAAGCGGGTGGGGACTCGATGCTGAGTTGCACTTTACTGACGTGGTTGAATCAAAGCCCTAATCTTAACATAAGTTAATCAGATGATTCAACTGAATCTAATGCAATCAAAGGATATCATGCCTGGAGGAACAGACCAGTTTACAGACATAATTATGTTTTTTTGGAATTCAAAAAGAATATCAAACTGCTATACCCGAAAGCTGCTTTTCTTCCTTGCCTTCGAGAGGGCCCCAAGCCCATCCTGGAACGTGTCATCATAGCTGGGGGGCAGACTGTGTGAGGCCGGCCCTGCCCCTTCCTGGAGCTGGGATGGCGAGTCCCAGGTGTCCCCCTGGCCCCCCAAGGTGCCACCATGTCTTTAATTTTGCACGATAAGCTTTTCTTTCTGACATTAGTGTGAACTTTTGCCCCGGGGCCATCTGATTGGGAAAATGGTACCAACTGCCACCTGCTGACTTGTTTTGGCGGAGTGGGCTTGTTCTCTTCCCACGGGGTTGGGTTGACCCCTTAAGGGGACATGGTTGCTGGACCCCTTTGGTCTCATTCCTGGGAAACTCAGCCGCCCACTTGTGCATTTTCAGTGAGAGTGAAGCGAAGCATGCTGCTGTGGGAAACAGTCTGGCAGCTCCACGGAAAGCTGGACATAGAATTACCACATGACCCGACAATCCTGCTTCTTGGCGTAACCTGAGAGCAGGGAGTCGGCTTGTGCTCTTCACGGCACTTTTTACACGTCAGCCCAAAAGCGGAAGCGACCCAAGTGTTCATCGACAGATGAAAGGATAAGCAAAACGCGGTGCGCCCGTCCAGAGGCACACCGGCCCTAAACAGGCGTGCGGTGCTCCCGGGAGCTGCCGCGCGGCCCAGCTTGAAAACGGGCTGCTGAGCCAAAGGAGCCGGGCGCGGAGGGCAGGTGCTGCGCCATCCCGCTTCTGTGAGATAGCTGGAGTGAGCAGCAGAGACCGGAAGCGGGTTAGAGTTGACCGCAGGGAGGGGAGCGGGCACAGGGGACCTGGGTAGCGGGTCCAGCTCCCGTTGGACAGTTCTGTGTGGGGTCGTGGAGAGGTTTGGAACTAGACGGTGGTGACGGCTGGACGGCGCTGTGAACGCAGTCATGCCCCTGAACCGTGCGCTCCGGTGCTTGAAACGGCTGCCAAAAAACGCTGAGCGTGACCCTTGAGCAAGAGCCTGTTGGCAAAGACAGCCTTTACCCACGGAGCTTTTAAGGGAAATAAATTCCCAGCAGCACTTCCCGCGGTTCTGGCGGTTGCCAGCTGCTGCGTTTGACTCTTGTGCGGCCCCAGCCAGCCTTGGGAGTGCGGAGGATTATTTTGAGAATTATTTCTGGGTTGGGTGAATGACTTGGTCTCGCAGTTTTGGGGTGGCCTGCCCCGCCCCACCAGCCGTTTCTTCCCCAGCCCTTTGCTCTTGTTGCATTTACCCCCTTCTCAGTCCTGGTGGCAGAGCGTAGAGCAGGGCGGGTGGGACGACATTACGCGACCGGGCCACGCGAACCGCTAGCCGCTACCTTTCGTCTCAGAAGCCGCGGCGAGCCCCCGGCTGAGCGCCGTGGGAGCACGGGGAGGGCGAGACTTTCCCGTAGGGCCTGGGGAGGGCACGTCGCTCGGCTGGCGCAGCCGTGGGGCCAGGCACTCGGGCGGAGCGAGCACCTTGTGTGACGGCCAGTGGGCTCGGGACACACTGCTGCCTCGGCTGTGGGGCGTGTGTGGGGTCGGGGCCCCCGTCCGTGAGCTCAGACCTCCTCTAGGGAAGCGTGCATGCACACTCACACACGTGCACACATGCACACACACGCTCTTCCGGGTGTTCGTCCAGGTGGACTCTTCTTCCGCAGTTTTGCCTGTGATTTCCGGGCCCCCGAAGCCCCGGGAGGGATCTAGTTCTGGCCCCACGGCTCAGCCGTGGCTCTGCGGGGTGATGACTGTGTGGCAGGGACCCCGCGTCTGCCCTGGAAGCCTCTGCAGCCTGGTCGCGAACCCTGCCTGCCCCCAGAGAGTCCAGACGCAGACCTGGCCTCCTCGACCTGCACCGCCGAGCCAATGGCTCCACCTCTGAGGCTGGCTGTGCTGGGGCTTCAGCTTCCTCATCTGTCAAGCGGAGGAAATACTATTCTCACGTCCCACAGTGGTTGTGGGTATTACGTGAGCTTAGACTCAGGAATTGCTTTGAACAGGGGTGGGCAAGCTTCTGGCCCCAGCCTATTCCCCCACCGCCCCGAGATGGTTACCTCGTCTGTCTGCTCGTTGTCCGCTTGCTTTGTCTGCTCCCTGTGTCTGCTTGTTGTCTCTGCTCATTGATTCTACTCACTGTGTGTGCTCATTGTCTGCGTGACTTCTTTAGGAGGCATTGGGAACTGAATCTGGGACTGCCAGTTTAGGAGGCAGGTGTCCAACTGCTTGAACCACATCTGTCCCCTGCTCGTTGTGTCTGCTTGTTTGTCACCTTGTTGCATCAGCTCATTGCATCTGCTCATCTTCTTTAGGAGGCACTGGGAACCGAACCTGGGACCTCCCATGTGGAAGGTGGGCGCCCAGCTGCTTGAGCCACATCCACTCCCCCAGCCTGTTTTTGTAAATACAGTTTTATTCTCTCTCAGCCATGCTAGTGCATTCAGGTGCTGCCAGTGGCTGCTTTTGAGATGTCATTGCAGAGTGAAGAGTTGTAGCCGTGATTGGCCGGCCCGCGAAGCCTGAAATATTTATCCTCTGACCCTTTGCAGAAAAGCCTGCTGACCGCTGGCCTGGCGCAGTGTCAACGTGCCTCGGAGTTCTCGCTTTCCTCATCTGTGCAGTGGGGTGACATGGCAGCCACCTCTGAGGGATGCTGGGGAGCCAGTGGGTGGGGGATACTGAGGACTGGGGTGGGCTGAGTGTGAGGGGTCCCTGGTGGAGGGTGGCCTGAGGCCTTTTCTGCATTCCCCACAGGGCCGTCCCCCTGACTCCAGCCCCCCCGTGTCCCAGGATCCTGGGACCCTGCAAGCCTTGGTGGGGCCTCCGCGTGGGGCACACGCCCTGAGGACGTGAGGACAGACGGAAGATGGCGTGACCTCTGCTTGTCCCAGGAGGGGGGCACTGGGTGGCCCTCAGGCCGCAGTTGTCCCGGAGAATAATGTGTCCTGTGTCCTGTGGGTGGCAGCTGCGTGGGGGCGGAGAGGCGGCGGCTGGTGCTCCTCCCGAGGCCGCCTCCGCCAGCAGCTGCCGGCTTGGCCTTGCCCGCTGGCACGGGCGGGGGTTGGGCGATGCCTGCACCCCCAGCCCCTGAGCCCAGGTCTGGGGTGGGAAATACCAGCAACTCACTGAGCTCTTAGGGGCTGCCAGGCCCCGAGCCGAGCGCTTTGCACGCATTCGTGTGTTTAGGCTTTGCAACAACCTGGGAGGTGGGAGCTGTTATGCTTTCCTTGCACAGATGAGGAAACCGAGGCAGAGAGCGGCTTAGTGACTTGCTTGAGGCCACGGGGCCGGGAGATGGCTGAGTGGGTGGGGGTTTTAACCCAGGCCCTGGTTCTAGAGGGAAGCGCCCCGGAGGCGAGGCCGAGGTTTTATGCCCTTGTCCCAGCGCCCGCCCGGCGCGGCCTGGCTACTCGGCATACCAGAGTTGGTTGAGTGATGGAGTCAGGGCGCCACCACATGAAGGGCTCCTTTGTTTGTTTGGCACGTTTTCAAAAACAACTTCATTACACGAAGAATAATCCTCAGTGAAGGAAAAATCAGGAAAATACTTGTAAATAAAAAGTGAAGAGTGAATGCCCTCCTCCTCCGTAACTGCCTTTCCCGTCGTGCGTCCACTCTTGGCGCCGGCCTCCGCGCTCGTGCGTGCTGCGTGTGTGCTCCAAGGCTGGGTGTGTGCTTGCTGAAATGTTTTGTAACTCGCTCGTTACAAAATTCGCATGATTGCGAACCGTGAATAAAAGGGTCTGCTGAGGGGGACAGAGGTCGTGGGGGCTTGGTTCCTGATTTCAGGGCGTTGGGCCTATGCGGAGGCCACGGATGGGATAAGACAATTAAGAGAAAGGTGTCTTCTGGGGAAGGGCAGAGGGGAAATCTTCACGTCTTCAGGGGAGGTTGGGAAAACATTCGCATAGGTGAAGGCCTTTGAACTGAATCTGGAGAGATGTATAGGAGTCTGACCTTTGGGAATGGAGTGGGGGCCTGAGAAGGGTTCCCCCGGCAGGAGGACCCATGTCTGCAGAGGCAGGGAGAGGGGCCGCCGAGCCAGCCGGTGACCGGGTTGAGGGGCTGGCATGACGGGTGTCTGTTGTGCTGGGTACCTGAGGGCAGGGCTGGAACCTGGGGCAGGGGCTCACTGGTTGGTGGTGCCCCTGCGCTGACCCCAAGCCCGTCTTTTTTCCGCCACAGGAGCGCAGCCTGACAGGCAAGCTGGAGCCGGTGTCTCCGCCCAGCCCCCCGCACGCCGACCCTGAGCTGGAGCTGGTACCTCCGCGGTTATCCAAGGAAGAGCTGATCCAGAACATGGACCGCGTGGACCGCGAGATCACCATGGTGGAGCAGCAGATCTCCAAGCTGAAGAAGAAGCAGGTGTGGGCAGGTGGGCGGGTGGGATGATGGGGGCTCTGAACCTCTGACCCAGCACGGTGATGACGGTGAAGGTGACACGCTGGGCACTGCCCGTGAGCTGGCTGGGTTTTATGCCATTTATGTTTATTAGACAAGACTGTCATGTGGTGCAGTGCTGCCCAATAGAACTTTCCATAGGGATGGAAATATTTTATGTCTGCTCTGTCCAGTACAGCGGCTGCTAACCACACGTGGCTAATGTGACTGAGGAACTGAATTTTTAATTTAGTTTGTCTTAAAATAAATTAAATTGAGGCTCCAATAGCCACGTGTGGCTCGTGGCTGCTGTTTTGCCCAGCACACGTATGGTGGCTAAGAGTTCAGATTTAGAGCCAGGCTGTCCAGACTCAGGTCCCATTTCTATGACTTCCTGGCGATGCCAATTGGGCAGTTAACGTCTCTGTACTTGGGTTTCCTCATCTGTAACGTGGGAGCAAGCATCACTTGATATCACCTGGCTCTGGCATCTGAATGTGCTGGGCCTCAGCTGAGTGGCCTTGGAACTTTCACCTCTCTGAGCCTCAGTTTCCTCATCTGTAACCTGGGCACGGGCCCGGCACCACCCACCTCATAGGGCCATGAGGAGGGGATGGGATTGCGCGGTTAAAGTAAGTCCTCATTCCAACTGTTGAAATCACTCAAACATGCAAAAAAGTGTGCAAAGGACAGGCCAGTAATCTCTCCCTCCCCCTTTCCACCCCCACCCCCGCCCCCGCGGTCCCCGGTAACGGGAATGCTGCCTTCACTGGGGCTTTCTCTCTGCCTCCTGAGCACAACTCGTTCCATCGCCACGGCATTCCTCCCACTTCACTGGCGGCGATTTGGAGGTGCTGGGAGCTTATGTGCCTTGCTCGAGCTCCCACGGCGCGGAAATGCCCGAGCTGGTCTCTGCACGCAGGCGTTGGGGCTCCGCTGCCCACACAGGAGTGGCTGCTGGTCCTGATGACACGCAGTGACCTTGAACACAGAGAGGAAGGTCCCGGGGCATTTGCTTTCACAAACATGGGCTTCCCTTTGAAAGGCGAGGAAACGGAGCCTGGGGAGACCGCTGCGTGTCGGGTAGGGAGCCGAGGGTCGGCTCCTCTCCTTCAGGGGCCACTTCCCAGCTGGGCCCCGCGGGAGCCTCACCAGCGCCTGCCGTCTGAGCCGGGGCTTGCCAGAGGTCATCTCCGCGTTGGCCCTTGCCTTCAGAGCCTTGCCCTTCCAGGAGAGGAGCGGGTCCTGGGAGGCCACCTCAGCAGCCTGGTGTCCTGGGAATCCAAGACCCAGGTTTCCGGAAACGAACCGCCCTTTTCCCCCGAAGTGCCCAGGTCGGCCTCTTCCTGCAAGCCTGCCTGCTGGCCACAGCCTCCTCGTGGAGATTCAGGCCCCTTGCCTCTCGTGCGTCCTGGTGGACCCCTTCCCATACAGCCCCCGCCTGCCTGGGGACAAGCCCCTGGTCCTGGCTGCCAAGGCCTCAGCGTTTCTGGGGAGGCTCCTGAGAAGTTCCTCTTCGGGCGGTACCTGCCCCTCACCAGAGGAAGATAAGCCCTCCCCAGTCTGCCGGGTGACGCAGTGTCCCGGGGAGGAGGTGACGGTGGTTGGAGTTGTTGCATTCTTGGTGACAGTTGGGAGGGTAAAATCCCCTCCCAGGCCTCAGTTTCCTCCTCTGTGACATGAGGCCCACAGGATTAACGCGCTGTGGCTGTTTAGGGCAGATCCTGACTCGGGGCTCGGGTTACCCTGTGACTCGGCATGCTCTGCCCTGTTCCCTCTCTGCCCCCTCGTCCTGCTTCTCTCCCATTCGCTGCTCCAGCTACGCCAGTCTCTTAATGCTTCTCAGACATGCTGACCTTGTTCCAACCACAGGACCTTTGCACGTGCCACTCCCCAGGTCTTGAAACGTTTGACCCCTTCTCTTCCTCCAGGCCTCAGCTGCAGTTCCCTTCCGCAGAGGTGCCTCCCTGGCCACCCCACCTGAGAAAGTGTCCTCCCCTGTCACTCATTCTCTCCCTTCTCTGCTTTTTTCCATTCTGGTGCTCACCACCCCCTGGCCTCTATGTTATTGTCCCTTTTGGAGGGGAGATATTTTTGTCCACTTTGTTCACTGCTGTGCCCCCATGGCCTGGAAATTGGCTGGCAAAGAGAGGCATCCAGTTAGTGTTTGAAAGAGTGAATGAACAATTGAAGTAATAGAGACCAGGCAGTGGGGGCCTCTTCAGGCAGGGTCCAGTGGGAGGGCTGCCTGGTTCCTTTTGGAGGTGTCCTGGGGGGCTGAGTGGGACGCCTTTGGTGTGGGAGCATCAGCGCCCTGGCAGCCCCCAGTGGGTTCCGTCCCTGAGATCGGCGCCCTGCAACCCCCCCCGCCCCCCCGAGCTGGCCTGGCAGCCCCTCCAGGCCCCACTGCCCTGGTAAAGGGGTGAGTTGGGTATGTAATTGTACTTGCACATGGGGCTCTCTGAGTGGCGTGAGCTCGTGGCCTTTTGGGCGCCCACCCCTCAAGGTCAGTGATTAGCCTGGAACCCAAACCCTTCTCTGGCTGGGGGTCCAACCTGTCCAGGGGCCACGGGCCTCCCTTGCTGTGGATTTTGGCAGGGTGGGGCTTTGGTTTGCAGCAGCTCAGTGTGGCGGTGCCCAAGCTGAGGGCTCCTCGGGGCCCGAGATGGTGGGTGTAGGTACCTCGGAAAAGGCCACCAAGAATGGGGGACCCAGGGCAGCGCAGGGGAGTGGTGTGGGAGCTGTGTGGCTGGAAGGAATCCGGTGGCACCGCAGTGGAAGGAGGGGTGCTGTGAACAAATAACTCGAACTCAGAGGCAGGAGCCACCACCACCCTCTGGTCTAGCTGGATTCGAAGCCAAGGTGAGGGTCCATCGCCACAGACCTTCCCTCGGGCCTGTTGCCGTGGGGCCCCTGCTGATCAGGAGATGTCGAGCCAGGTCCCGGCCGTTTTCCTGGGATCTGGTATGTCTCAAGAGCTCCCAGTGCTCTTCAAACCCAATCCCACCCCCTTTCAGCTGCCAGGGCCTCGGTCCAGCACCTCCTAATGTGCCCCCCACCCCCGCTTGTCTCCTTCCTTCTCCTTGCCACGCCCGTGGCCCCCTCGTTGGCACCTCTCAGGTCCCTGCCCAGATGCACCCTCCACGGGAAGCCCCCCGACCCCTCAGCGGAGCTCTTACCCCCAGCTGCACTGGGGGGCGTCCAGGCCTGTGGGCCCACTGGGGCCTGCTGCCTGGTTCCGTAATTAAGGTTTCTGTACCGTCTGTCATTGAGTGCGTCCCTGGCCTTGGCACAAGGCTGAAGCTGCAGGTCGTGCACGCGGCTGGGGCTGGAAGCCAGGGCAGCTGTCGGGGCCCCCCGTGCACCAGCGCCGCCGTGCCTTGTCTCCTTGTGTCCGCATGCAGCCTGGGGAGGTGGGCTCTGTCGCTCCCCCGACTCTCAGGGGACGACACGGGGGCTCAGAGAGGTGACGCGACCTGCCGGGGCCGTGCAGCCGGTGAGCCAGGGTGGAGCTGGCTCCTCGGGCGTCTTGTGGAGTGTGGAGGGAGGGCCTCCTTCGCTGAAGGGACAGAATCTCCTTCCGCCCCCCGCCCCGCTGCTGTGCTCTTCCATTTCTCTGGCTTCAGTCGGTTTGAACTCTTGGGGGGTGGCGTTTTCCGGGTGCTGGTGAGCCTTCCACAAGCCACCACCAGGAGCCACCGCAGGACGGTGGCAGCTCGGTTAAGCCAGCCGAGCTTCTCACTGCAACCAGCCCGGCCGCTGTGCCCGCAGAAGCCAGGGCTCTGGGTTTCGTGGCTCTTTCCACGTTGCCCTCCTTGGCCACCTTTTTGGGTTCCTGACGGTCTGTGCCGTGGTCCCGTGCAGGCTGTGAGCATGCTGAGCGGAGAGGACGTGCCTGCCAGGTGGTGGACTGGGCCTGGTCTCCTGTGTGACTGCGAGCCAGTGTCTTGAGCTCTCTGTTGTGTAGTTTCCCTTTCTGGCATAAAGCAGGCAGCGCCACTGAGGGACGCTCTTTGCGAAGGTGTGTGGAGGAGGCGGCTCCAGTGTGCAGACCACAGGGCGGACGATGGCAGTCAACGGGCGCTTATTGGGCGCTTGCTGTGTGCTGGCTCCTCTGCCTGCTTAGCCCATCTGAGCCTCACGAGCTCTCTAGGGCAAGTTCTTTAGTCACCCCGTTTTCCAGATGAGGAAAGTGACGGGGTTCCCGTCTGGACAACCTCCCCTCCTCCCCGACGGTGTGCCGTGTACCGGCTGGCTCATTTACTCCTCAGCACAGCCCTGTGAGGGGGGCACAGCGGTCAGCCCCATTTTACAGATGAGGAAACCGAGGCACAGAGCAGTTAAGCCACTCGCTTACGCTCACCCAGCTGTTAAAGTGCGCAGATGGCATGTGAACCCGGGAGATCTGGCCGCAGAGCCCGGGTGGAGATGGCCCTTCCCCGAGGGAGCAGGGGCCTCTCCAGGACACGGAATCTCCGGGGGTGACTCAGAGGAAATGGTTAGTAGCCTGACTTCCTGTGCGCGACCACTGGTCCAGGCTGCGAGGCGGCCGCCTCGCTGCTGTGGGGTGCCTGCGCCGCCTCCTTCCGCCCCGCTCACCGCCCCCGCCCTCTCTGCTGCCCACAGCAACAGCTGGAGGAGGAGGCCGCCAAGCCTCCCGAGCCTGAGAAGCCCGTGTCGCCGCCGCCCATCGAGTCCAAGCATCGCAGCCTGGTGCAGATCATCTACGACGAGAACCGGGTACGCCCAACCCCCCCCGCCACTGGGCAGCTGCCCGCTGCTGCCTCCCCTGTTCTGGCTGTGTCAGGTGGGGTGGGGGGGGTCACCCCAAAGGAGCTGGTCCCTTCTCCGGGCCTCATGGCTCCCCTCTGCGAAATGGCAGAGTGGGGTCGGGGACTCAGCAACCCCCTTCCCCCGACCAAGACTGGGGTTTATCCTGGGCCATGCTCGGGGCTGCAGGATGCATTGTGAAGATGTGGGCAGCAGGTGGCAGAGGATCTGCTGGGGGGCGGGGGGCAGTCAGTTTAGACAGTCAGAGGAAATGTCTGTAACGCAGGGGATAGTCAGAATAACATTCGCCATTAACAGCTAACATTGTCAGCTGTTTACGTAGTGGGTCACTTCTGTACGTAGTGGTCCTGGGAAGGGTGTTTCCACCTTACACAGGGAGAAACAGGCCCAGAGAGGTTAAGTAACTTACCCAGAGTCACACAGCTAGCAAGTGGCAGGCCTGGTATTTGAACTCATTGTCTGAGGTGACAGTGAAGTGTGACAGATCTCCTCCTGTTGTGGCCGCTCTCTTCCCCTCCCCAGCTGTCTCTGTTGTGGAGTCTGCCCCTGGCAGTACCTGGAGTGCATGGTGGGGCAGGGGCATTTCATGTCCCTGGGGCCTGGATGGCTGCTCTGGAGCCTCTGAGCATGGCTGGTGCCAGGGGGGTGTAGCCCCAGGCCATGAACTACCAGATCAACCAGTTTGGCTACTCCTCCGCCTCTTGGAGCGGCTATAGGATTCGGGATGAGACTGAGCCTGCTGGGACTGGGGGCCGTGTGCTGGCCTTGCAGGGTGGGATGGCTCACCCTCCTGCACCCTGTCCCCCACCCCGAGTCACCCTGATACCAGGGGTAAGGGTGGAAGAGCCTGGTGCCACGAGTGTTTTCAGCCTTGAGGGCTTGGGCGCTGCATGTCCCGGAGTCGGATCCCAGCCCTGCTGCTTCCTGGCTCTACCTGCCTGTGCCACATGCCCCCACCTCCCTGCAGCACCGGCTGGGGCCTGTAGGAGTAGGGCGTTACTTGGTGCCCTCAGGACGGCGTCTGGCACCGAGCGAGTGTTAGCTGCCATGACGTCATTGTCAGCGCCGTTGCTCTTTTCCTCGTCTTGTCATTGTTTGTATTTTGCATGACTCCGTTTAATCCTCACCTACCCATATAAAACAGGGAGTCTTATTCTCTCCATTTTACTCATAAGAAACCGGGCTCAGAGAGGGCAGGTGAGCTGCCCGAGATGGCACAGCTAGTGCTTGGCTGGCTCCGGAGCCCTGGGTGGAGGGTCCTGGGGTGGGAGCGCAGGTGCAGCTTGCTAGCAGCTGCGGGGCAAGGTGGCAGCTTTGCTCAAGGCTCGGCCGCAGTGCCCTTGGCCCTTGCTGGGGGCACAGCCTGTCGGGGTGGGGAGGCTCCCGCAGGTGGACTCTCGTGCAGACCTGTGTGCCCCCCCCCCACTCCACTCCCACCCCAGCACATGGGCCCTGTTTCCCTAGGGTTCTAAGCAGTAGTTTGAGGTTCCCCTCCCCCCAACTTGGGTTTCGTCAGCTTTTCTGCCAGGAAGCTGCAGCTGCAGATCTGACTGGTTTTTGGCTCCTTGACCACCTCAGCCTTCCCCATCCCCGCCAATACTGACTAAGCGACCCCCTCCCAGTTCTTGGGGTAGTTTCCCCGTCAGAACTGCCCCCTCCATCTGCCCCGATTTTCTGTAGCTTCTGTTTGAGTAGAAGGAGTGGGTGCCTTGGATTGCAGTCCAGCCTGTGCCCTGACCAGCTCAGCTCTCTGCTGCTCTGGGCTCCTGGCCATTTTCTTGAGGTCATGGAGTGCATGTAGCTGAGATGGTGGCTAGGTGGTTTTGTCAACAGTCACGGGCTGTCCTGGGAAGGGTCTGGTAAGTCAAGACTTGGATACAGACTCAGCTCAAACTGGTTGAGGCTAAAGAGGGGTTTACTGAGTCTTGTAGTGAAAAGTTGGTGGTAGTTTGTTTCAGGTTCGGCTGGATCCAGGTGCTCAAATGAAGCTGTCCAGGATCTCTCTCCCCCCTTGGCATTTCCAGGCAGGGCTCGCCAAGGCATGGAAAAGTGCTGCCAGCAGCTCCCGGCTCAGCCAGCCCCGGCAGGGCAGAGGGAAGCCCCTCTCTACCAGCTGTCTTGGTAGTTGTCCCAGGTTGACGCTCAGTGGTCCTGGAGTCACCTGCTCATTGCTGAGCCAGTACCGTGGCCCCGGGGTTTGACTGCAGGGCTGGGTCTCAGCCCCATGGACTGAGAATAGGGAGGGGCTTCTCCCAAGGGGAGATCAGAGACAGGGAAGCCCCCCCCCCCACTCCTGGGCTGGTGGTTTCCACAGTGGGGTCCAAGTGCGCTGGGCACTGCTTGCCTCCCCCAGTGCCTCAGCCTGAGGGCTTGGTGCCCATTTCCACTGCTTTCATCCCGGGAGTGTCTGATGGGGCGTGGGGGTCACTGTCCCCCCCGACTTACAGATGAGGGAATTGAGGCTCTGGTAATTTCCCCTGAGGCCTCACAGCTGGTGAGTGGCAGAGCTGAGACTCAAACTCTGAGTCTAAGAGCCTGGTAAGTTCAGGTCCACTGAGCACATCGCACCCGTACCATTCATTCATTCATTCATTCATTCAGCAGCTGTGCACTGAACACCCGCTCTGTGCCTGCCACTCCTCCCAGCGCTGGGGATGCACCTAGGGAGACAGAATCACCCCACAGGTCACCGCGTTTGGGCACACGGTTGGTCTGAGGGGTTGTGTACCTTGCCAGTCCCCAGCGCCTCTTCTCTCCTTTCCTCTACCCGCCTCTGCTCCAGCCCCACCGGCTTCCTTGTTCTTCCTCAAACTCCCAGGTGGCTGTGGCCGCCGGGCCTTTGCACAGACTGTTCCGGGCCTGGGGCTCCCTGCCCCCAGCCGCTCGCAGGCTCCCTCTCCCCTTTCCAGCGATGTAATCCCGAGAGCCCTTCAACACCCGCCTTCCGCTTCCTTATTTTCCTCCTCAGCATTGCCCCCGTGGGACGTGACACGTAATCGACTTATTTGTTCTGCTTACATCTCTGCCTCGCGTGTCCTGGCTGTGTCCCCAGCACCTAGAGCGCTGCCTGGAACGTGGCAGGCGCTCGTTACAGATGTTTTGAATGAATGAATGAGTGAATGAATGAATGACTGGTGGCAGCAGAGGAGGGGAGATGGAGGGTCAACTGGCCAGACCTCCTTCATGGTCTTGGTTTTCAGGGTATGGGGACTGGGCCCCTGGCCCTGGTGGAGGCCAGTGGGGGACCCTCCCTCTGCCTGCACTGAGCATAAGAGGCTGGGGGGCTGGGGGGGAGGAGCAGGAGATCCCCAGCCGCCTTTGGCAGGAGCAGCCAGAACTTACTGCCCCTTGGGGGATCAGTAGCATTCAATTTTAATCCGCCTGCCTTCTCTGCAGGCTCCTGGGAGAGGCAGAGCACAGGATCTGTCTCCCAGCGTTGTGCTGCCTGAAGAGTGCAGTTCCCCTGCCGGGCAGGGCTGCCTGGATGTTCTGAGTATTGACGTTCAGCTCATTACCCATTCAGAGCAAGCTGACGAGGCCCCGGCGGGCACGGGGGCTGCCGGGGGCAGGGGGGACTGGGGAGGGGTTCAGGGTGCAGGAGAGGGCCCCGAATATGGGCAGCGGGTCTTTTGAGTGACCTTCAGAGGGGGATGTGGAGGGCTAGGGAGGGAGGCTTCACCGTACACCTGGAGTTTGCATGAAACAATAGTGCAGCATGAATAGAGAAGGGCCAAATGGCCAGGTGCAGATTGTGTGGGTCCAGCAGGATTTCAGGGCAGTGGGACTCCATGAGGGTGGGCCAATCCAGGTGAACTTCTTGGAGGAGGTGGCGCTGGGGCTCATCCTACAAAAATGGGAGCTGTTGGGCCCAGGTGGCTAGACATTGATGGAGGTTCTGGTGCCTTCACAAGGCAGTGGAGAGGCAGAATCCATGAAAGCAGAGGCCTCTGCTGGCTGAGTGATAAGGAAATCAGGGGATAAGACCCGAGACCTTGTCTTAGATTTTAGGTGTCTTGAGAGTGCTGCTTTCAAGCAGTGTGACTGGAACTAAGTAGGACAAACGTGAGCACTACCCTCACCGTCACAAGCACGAAGCAGTGTGGGCTGCATTTTGGGTGACCCAGGCCCCTCCCCAGGAAGGACGATGCCTTTCTCAAGATCTGGCCAGGACCGCCCAGCCCCTCCTGTGCCCTGGCCAGCAGGGCGCTGAGGTCTCTGCCCTGACCACCTGGCTGGGCGGGCCAGGGGCCCAGAGGGGCAGCTCTTAGCCCGAGGTCGCCCACTCAGCTCCAGAGGACGAACCCGGAGCTTAGGCCGCAAGGGAGGGAGGACCAAGTTCACCCGGGGCTTCTGCCCATCGCAGGAGAGTCTTGCTGGTGGCTTGTGGAGTCGGCTCCCACTGCCGCTGGGGGGTCTGGGTGGCCAGGCCTCCTGACAGCCAGGGAGCCCGGGGAGCTGTGCCTGGTGGCAAAAGGCCATCGTCACTGCAGAGACAAGTGTCTGTGGGCACCCCAGGAGCGCGGGCACATGCCTGGTGCATAAACACACAAAGCTTTGCACGTGTGCCCCATGCCAGCTCACACCCACCCACATGTACACATGTGCACGCAGTCACTCATCTGATACGCCGTGCCCCCTCGTGCACCATGGAACACATGCAAATGCATGATGTAGAAATGCAGATCACCACACACCTGCCCATGGGCTACACACACGTGTGCATACAGCAGGCACATGCACCCATGTACGCACATGCCGTGTACCCATCCGCCACATGTGCACACACTTGAGCACGTGCCCCTAACCAAGCACACGTGTGCCCCCGTGAGCGTGTATGCCCACACTCCCATGCACCTGCACAGTGAATACCTGCACACACGTGTGCAGACACGAACATGCGTGTACACACGCTCACAGCTCTCATCTGGGGCGAGGGGATCAGAGC
Source organism: Cabassous unicinctus (assembly GCA_029593785.1). Taxonomy (NCBI): domain Eukaryota; kingdom Metazoa; phylum Chordata; class Mammalia; order Cingulata; family Chlamyphoridae; genus Cabassous; species Cabassous unicinctus. Next base: position 15,111 of record JAQZBX010006509.1, on the reverse strand, counting down.
CTGACAATCTGACCCAACGCCCTGGCCCCACACCTGGCCTGGGAGCCCCCCATTCTAGCTCCTCCACCACCGGCTCAGGCTGAGCCCTGGTCTCCCCCTCTTCGTCTGCACAGTGGGAAGCTTGAGACCCCGCCCCTGCTCCAGTCCACACCCCCAGCGTGGCATCTGTGCTTCTCTGCCTCCGGCCGTGTCACGGGGAGCAGTGTTCCCCTCGGGCTCGGCCTTCCTGCCCGCACACTGGGCTTCACGACCAGGTCCGGAGGAGCTCATGGGCGTGGGTAGCAAGAGCAAGCGGATGACCGTGGGCTGTGCTCGTTGAGCCGGAGTTCGCTGTGTGCGAGGCATGGGTTTCGGAAGAACCCCGGAACGCCAGGAGCAGATGTTGAGCCGGGGCCTGCAGGACCCCTTGACCTCTGACCCCCAGCTGGTGGGTGTGGGTCCTGCCTGGGCCTCCTCCAGCTGGAGCAGCCCCTCGGTCCTCCTGGCTCACCCCCTGGCTAACCCCTGGGCGGGCCAGTTCAGTTCTAACAAGCACGTCCCCACATCCCCGCGAGCTGGCCGCCTGCCCACGAGGGCGAGGACAAGCAGTGAGGTCTGAGCACTGCTGCGCAGAGAGTCCTCTGCTGGGTCCAGAGCCGGCGCTCGGGCAGGTAGCACGGTGGGGGGAGGGGTCTGAGGAGGTGACCTTTGAGGGGCCAGGAAAGACGAGCAGATGGTAACCATGGAAATATTGGGGTGGGGGTGGGACGCTCCAGGTGGAAGGGCGTTGGCTGAGCCAGGAAAAGGATCTTCGAGTGGGAGTATTTGGGATTTTGCCTGGAATTGTGTGGGTTCAAATATCGGTTTGGCCAGCTCCTAGTGGGAAGTCCTCTCTGAGTTTTAGTTTCCCCATCTATAAAGTGGGGGCAGTGAGCGAACCCCCAAAACAGGTTGTCAAGCGGCTTAGTGGTTCTGGTACAGACAGATGCCCAGAGAGGCCTCTCCCGTGTCCTTGGAAAGCCCTGGCTGCTCCTGGTCCAGTGGGGCGGGCGGGCAGCCTGGGGAAGGGGCTCGTAGCTCCTGGAGCAGGGGAACCCGAGCGCCTGCTCTGTGCCTTATACTGTTCCAGGCACTGTAGACACAGCAGAGAACAAAGCAGGTCCCTGCTCCTCAGGAGCTGACATCCTGGGGGGAGACAGACAGTGAGATGCGCAGGCAGAATGCAGACTCTCGCCTTTGACTAAATGCTTACTGGGAAGACGCTGGGTGGTGCTCAGGGAGGGCCTCTGAGGAGGGACGTTGAGTTGAGACCTGAACAAGCGGCAGGTGGGAGCATGTGACGATGTGGGTGGGGAACAGCATTCCAGGCAGGGAAGGGCAGGTGCAAAGGCCCAGAGGCAGGAGTGGGCTGCAGTGTGTGGGGAGCAGGGCGGGGGGCGCGTAAAGGGTGTGCGAGGGAGTCTGGGTGCGCCCGCAGGGGCCTGACTGCGAGGCCCTCTTGGCCCTGGTGTGGAGCTTGGATTCTGCCCTTGGGGTGGCGAGAAGCCGTCGGCCGAGAGGGGTGAGAGGAAGTTTTCGACGTGGGACTGAAGCTGTGGCCCAGATGCATGATCCACTGCCATGCCCTGTCTGGGGGAGGCATCTCCCCTCATTTGAAGAGGGACTTTGCGAGGGAAGCGACAACACACCTGTCACATTTGCGTAGCATTGGTTCCTTGCAGGGCATCCTTGCAGAAGCCCTGGGGGTCTGGTACCCTGGGAGAGTGCCTGTAACCATTTTACAGATAGGGAAACTGAGGCCCAGGAGGTAGAAGCGGCTCATTAAGGGTTAGGGCAGAGCTGATGCCCAGATGTTGGCCCACTATGGCCAGACGTGGTGAGAATGCCCTGGGTATCTGGGGTCCCCCAGGCAGGATCTGCCTCACCCCATAAAGGATTTTTTTTTTTTAAGATTTATTTTATTTCTCCCTACTCCTCACTGTTTACACTTGCTGTGTCTGTTCATCTTCCTTGTTTCTTTAGGAGGCACCGGGAACTGAACCCGGGACCTCTAATGTGGGAGGGAGGCGCCTAATCGCTTGAGCCACCTCGGTTCCCTGCTTTGTTGTGTCTCTCATTATGTTTTTCTTCTTGTGTCTCTTGTTGCATCATCTTGTTGCGTCAGCTTGCTGCGCCTGCTTGTCGCACCAGCTTGCTGTCTTCCTTTTAGGAGGCACCGAGAACCGAACCACGGACCTCCCATGTCGTAGGCGGGAGCCCAATCACTTGAGCCACATCTGCTTCCCTCAGAAGGGGTCTTGGTGTCCTGAAACGTAGCTGCTAGCAGGGCAGGAGAAGCCGGGGGTGGGACGGGTGCAAAGCCGGGGACCGGGCTGCCGCCGAAGCGCCTGCTTTGGGCTGGTGGCATCACCCGAGCCTCAGGTTTCTCATCTGTCAATGGGGCTGATGATAGCACCCCCGGCACAGGATGCTCACAGGAGGTTAAGTATGTGGAGCTTGCAGAGTGTCCAGGGCTGGGCGGGGAGGGTGGCAGGGGCCGTTGTCAGTGTTGTCGGCAACGGCAGTGACAGCCAGCTCTTTATATGGCGCCTAGCGCCAGGTGGCTGCTGTTACTTTCCCCAATTTACCGAGGGGGAAGCTGAGTCCACCCAGCCAGTAAGTGGGCTTGAACCCAGACCGCTGGCTCCAGGGCCCTCAGTGTCGGCCACGTGCTAGCCCGTCTTTCCGATACCGCGGTGCCTTTGGGATTTACGGCAGGTTTCTCCTGGGTAAACCGTAGGAGCCTCACCTTCTGGATGTCGGGTTGCATCTTGAAGGACCGCAGGTTGCTCAGGGCTTAGGAGGGGAGCTGGCTCCTCGGGGGTCCCCGTGGCCTTGGCAGGTCAGGAAGGGGCTCTCCTTGCTCCCTTGTCTCTGCACACTTGTGTTGCCGAGTCGGAGAGGAGGTGGCTGAGGGTGGGAGCTCTGCAGCTGGTTTGGTGCAGGCCTCCCGAGCCCCTCCACGGGCCACCGGCCGGACCCCAGACCCAGCCTGCCTGGGACGGGACGGTGCCGGGTTACGCGTGCGCCTGGGCTCGTGGTGGTCGGTGGTGATCGTTGGGGGGTGCCTGTCCCCTGCCCGGGAGTCGCCAGGCCCCAAGCCCAGGGGAGGCCCTGGATGGGATGCGGCCCTTGGCTCTCCCTTCTTCGGGCCTGGAGTTCCGTCATCGTCTGTGCCTCAGTTTCCTCAACTGTCAGGGGGAGAGACCACTTACGGTGCTGTGTGGGAGTGACATTCTAATAAGACTTGCCGTGTGTGTGCCCCGTGCGAGGCTCGTAGTAAGCGCTCAATAAGATGGTCACTGATGAATAATACCCCCCCCATTTTCCTGCAACCAGCCACACTGTGGGTCTCAGGGTCCCAGCTGTGATCGGGGCCAGGAGCGTGGCTCTGTTCCTGGGTGGGCTGGGCCCTGGGCTCGAGGCAGAGCTAGTTCCAGGTGCCAGCTTGAGCCCACCTGCGTGCAAGGGGGGGTGAGGCCCGCCCTCCCACCCTCTCCTGCTCGTGCACGAGGAGGCCGAGCCCCGGGAGGGCCGCTGTGCCTGCCCTTTGCAGCCACGTTCTCTGGGGCCTGGGCCCACCCTCTCCCGCTGGGTCTGGACTTGGGGATCGCTGGGGACGGTTTTGAGGTAACGGTGGTGACTTGCTTGGCTTGTCCCCCCAGCCCACACCCGGTATTGAATGGAATCCCCAAGTTCAGCATGCCCCCCCTTTCCTGGGGTCGCAGGTGGGACCCCCGTATACACACGGTCCCTGCGTGCGCTGCTGCGGGAACCCCACTTCCCAGTGCATGCGGTCCGGGCGTCGCCGGCCAGCTCGGCTGTTAGCGCCCAGACCCGCCCGAGTTCTGCCTCCTGCTCCCCGGCAGCCCCCAGGAAACCACCCTCCTGGCCTTCCCCTGCCCCAGCCTCCCCGGCAGCCCCCCGCTGGCCTGGCCGCCCTCCAGGCTCCTCTGTGCGGCCTGGTGGCCCCAGGCTGGGGTCCGGGGGGTCTGGGGTGCGGCCCAGCCCCAGCCTGTTGACTTGGTGGCTTCTGGCCGTGCAGAACATATTCCTGTTTCCTATTAAGTCCAGGGTTGTGCTTGGGGAGGGAGGCGAGGAGGCCCCGGGGCAGCCCGGAGAGACCACGTGGTCGTGAGACACCAGAATCCTAGAAAGGGTATCTCTGAGTGTCTCTTTCTCACCCTCCCTCCGCTGCCTCCGTGCTCCCTCCCTCGCTGGCTGCACCAGCTCTGAGGTAATTGTAGACAACCCAACCAGCTTCCAGGGGGAAGGAAGCCATCGCAGGCCTGGCAGTCTCGGCCGTGGGCTGGCGAGGAGGCGCGTGTGCCCAAACCGTTGAGCCCGGGGGAGCAGGGCCTGGGGGCTTGGGGAGGGCAGCCTGGCACGGGGAGCAGGCGTTTGTGCAAATCGAAACTTGGCAGGGCTGGCGAAGGCCACCGCAGGGTTGTCAAGGCCCCTCTGTGCTGCTTCCCAGCCTGGGGAGGGCTCGGAGGGGGCCCCCGGCCTCCCGGCCCCCCCAGCGCAGTGGATCAGTGTGGGCTTGGGCAGCTGCCCGCTGTTCCGTGAGGCCTCTATTTATACTCTTCTCTGTGTGTGTGTGTGTGTGTTTTTTTTTTTACCCCCTTCGTCTCCTCTCTTCGCCCTGCAGAAGAAGGCAGAAGCTGCTCATCGGATCCTGGAAGGCCTGGGGCCCCAGGTGGAGCTGGTGAGCTGGGGTGCAGGGGGGGCTCAGTGGGCGGTGGCTGGAGAGGTGGGCAGGTGCTGCGGAGTGGGAGGAGGAAGGCACCACTGGCAAGAGCTGCCCTGGGCAGCTTCCTTCCAAGGAGGCTGGGAGCGTGCCCCCTGATAAGAGGGACTGGCAGATAGCGAGGGGGTGGGCCCCCGGGCTGGGGAGGACCGGGGGTGGGTGGGGAGACCGTTTGCTCTGACTCGGCCTGAAAAGCCCCGGCTGCAGGTCAGGTGACCCGGGTTCAGCCCCCAGGTCTCCCACTTACTAGCGGTGCGACCCTGAGCAGGGGCTTCACCTCCTTGTGCCTCAGTTTCCTCCTCTGTGAAAGGGGGTGAGGAGGAGGAGCCCCGAGGCTGTTGGCTGTAGCGGGGTGGGGGTGGGGGTGCTGTGATCGTCTTCGCCGAGCCCTTCGAGCCATGTCTGCCCGGCCCACGGTAAGTGCCGAGTGTGGCTGCGTTGCCGTCATCCTTGTTATTTACTGTGCTCGTTACCGTTCCATTGCCATTTTTCTGACTTCTCTTCTCTCTCGGGTACCCCTCACCTGTAGGTCTGGGGGTGGGTGATAGCCGAAGCCTCAGCCCCAGGGGGACGAGCAGAGCCCAGGACCCACCTGCATCCCATCTGGGCTGCTTGGCGCAGAGCCGTGGATGGCAGCGGCGGGCAGCGGGGAGGGGTGTCTGTGCGCAGGGTGGAGACGTGGGGCCCGGGAGTTGTGTGCTTGAGTGCTCATGGGGTGGAAATAAAGCCTCTGCATTCGGAGCTTCATTTGAACCTTGTCTGCACCGTGGATTTGCTGTGAGGCCTTGGGAGAGGGACTTGCCTCCCAGGACCTCGGTTTTCTTATCCGTGGAATGGGGGCGACTGGAGGTCCTTCTCCAAGGATCTTTTGGAGGATGAATGAAAAGGCGCATGTGAAAGACCGACACTGCCAGCCCCTGGCCCTTAGCCAGGGCTCAGGCATGGGAGCAGTTGGAGTTAGGACTCCCGTAAAGTTAGGGGGGCCCAGCTCTTCTGCCCCAGGGTTTTCTCCAGGTTGCTCCCTGCCCCGCCACTGTGCCCCTCCTACCCGAGGGCAGAGACAGGCGGTGACGGTGGCCCCGCGGCCCAGGGGCAGAGCCCGGCACCCCCCGGGTGGGCTCGGGGACTTGGCCTGCCTCTCCCGCCTGCAGATGCCTCGTCAGGGGCTGCGCATGGCTGGGAGACCCCAGGCCTGGTATATCACTTCCCCTGCTGGGCCTGATTTCTGGGAAGTCTCCAGCAAGCTGCCGCTGCTGGTACAGCGAGAAACAGCTCACACACCACCAGGTCACCCTTTTGACGTGTCTGCTCTCCAGTGGTTTGGAGTGTTTTCACAGATTTGTGCAATCAGAACATTTTCATCCCTTTAAAGAGAAGTCTGTCCCCTTTACCTATCACCTGCCCATCCTTCCCTGCCCTGGTAGCTGCAGTCTCCTTCCTGTCTTTATGGATCTGCCGATTCTGGATGTGTCATGCAAGTGGCATCACACGTCTGCCCTTTTGTGTCCTCCTTTCACTCAGCATCATGTTTTTCAGGTTCATCCCTGTTGCCGTGTGCATCAGCACTTCCTTCCTCCTTCTGGGTGGGTAACATCCCATTGTCTGGATACACCACGTTGACAGGTGCTTGGGCTGGCCCCACGCCTGGCTCTTTGACTAACACTGCCACGCACATTCGGGTCCAGGGCTTGAGTGGGTGTATGTTTTCATTTCTCCTGGCTCCATCCCTAGGGGTGGAATGGGCAGGTTTTGTGGTAACTCTATGTCTAATAGTTTGGGGAACTGCCAGACTTTTCCACAGTGGCTGCACCATTTACGTGCCTGCCAGCAAGCTGCTTCCTGCCTTAGTTTCCCTTTTTCCCAAATGGGGCTGGGAGGATTGAATGAAGTACTCAGCCGTTTCCAGGCTGGAGGCTGCCCACTCCTCTTTCATGACCTCACCAGGCTTCGGGGCCGTGGGGAAGTGGGCGGAGGTCCTTGTGTTTGGAGGCCCATGGTGCGCGGGCAGGGAAAGCAGGGCCCCGTGTCCGTGGGAGCCGAGCCGCGGTGCGCAGGCAGGGAAAGCAGGGCCCCGTGTCCATGGGAGCCGAGCCGCGGCGCGCGGGCAGGGAAAGCAGGGCCCCGTGTCCGTGGGAGCCGAGCCGCGGAGCGCGGGCAGGGAATACAGGGCCCCGTGTCCGTGGGAGCCGAGCCGCGGAGCGCGGGCAGGGAAAGCAGGGCCCCGTGTCCGTGGGAGCCGAGCCGGGGCGCGCGGGCGGGGAAAGCAGGGCCCCGTGTCCGTGGGAGCCGAGCCGGGGCCTGCCGCTCTCAGGCTGGGGAGCCAGGGGCCTCAGAGTGATTCTTCTCTCATTCTTTGGGGGCAAGGGGGTTGGCCACCGTTTGGGGGTGTCAGAGCAGAAGCTCCGTGGGGGTTGGTGACACGGGCAGCCGAGGTCTGGAGTGTCTGGTGGCTGCTGGTCCTTGCATGTCCTCACGAAGCCCGTGAGCCCTTGGCCTCCCAGGGTCAGTGGCCCTTGCGTGTGCCGAGCCTCGTGGCGGAATTGCCGCCCTGGATTCTGGACGAGGCTCTGAGGGCCACACAACAAGGGGTGGGGTGGCCAGGTCTGCACAGGTCTGCCCCCGTCTTGGTCACCCTCAAAAGGTGTCTTGCAGGTGGGGGTGGCTCAGAGAGGGAGGAGTTGCCGCACGCCACCCAGGAGCCGGCTGCTGCGGCCAAGCCCAGGGTCCACGGCGTCTCCCATCCACCGCCTCCGAGCACCTCAGGGAGCACTCGGAAGCAGCTGCTTACCACCGTTCTCTTGTTCCCGCCCTTGGGGATGGGACCCCTGCGGCCACTGCCCAGGGATGGCCGCCCAGTGACCTCACAGGGAGGGGCCCTGGCCCTTGAAGAATTTGCGCTGGGAAGGAAGAAAATAGCACAGGAGGTGCCAGCCAGGGGCTCCCGAGACGGGTGGGACGGAGGTGCCGCCGCCTCTCCCCAGCGGGGTCCCGCGAGTGCCGGTGGGGACGCGGGCTGGCCGGGGCAGGACGCGGAGGGAGGGGGGTGTGCACAGCTGTGGCCCGACCTCCTCTCTGCTCTGAGTCATTTGGTTTCCTTCCTGTTCAGAGATGTTATTTTAAGAACATGGTGTCACCAGAGGGGCGAGGGCCCGGCTGACACCTCGTTTATCACCAGCTCCACCCCCCTGGGGTTCCTGGCTGTTCTCGCCACCCCGCCAGCTGGCTGTGGACAGGCCCGAAGGGGACCCCCCTGCTTTCTCCCCAAGGCCCCCTCTTCTTTCTTGGGCATACCTCACCATCTAGCATGGCCTCTCGCCTTGGCGCTCTGTCCTCTGATTGTCCTGCTTTGGAGGAGGAGGTGGAGGTGTAGAGGAGGCGTGGGCCTCCGTGCCGCCAGGCCCCAACTCTTCCAGCCCGGCTCCTCGGGCGCCTGTGGGAGGGAACTTTCCCTCCTCGGCATTGTGTCCTTCTGGCAGGGAGTTGGAACCTATGAGGTAGGAGAGGCAGGAGAAGCCGTCCCCGGCTCCATGGGTGTGAAGGGAGAAGGTCGTGCTACGGCCGCCATGTTGGGACCTGTCTGTGGGGACAGAGGCCGGCTTGACAAAGGGAGCTCCTGACCTCTGCGCCACCCCCTCTGCAGGGAGCGCCCCTCTGTGCCCTTCCCTCGCAGCAGTGACCCACCAGCCAGGTGTTTTCCCCCTTGGTCCAGCCCAGGAGCCTTCCAAGATGGCTGCCTGAAGGGTCCATTGCCATGGGAACGAGGCTGCTCGTCCCCTGCGTCTCTCCTTGGCTCTCAGGTCCTGGTTTACCTCTAGGAGTGCCCAGTGAGTTCTGAAGGCTGCCTGGAGGGTCTTTTCTCCGTCCCATTGTGCTGAGTAGTGAGGAGGCTGAGAAGTGAAAGTGATGACTTCTGCTCCTCCTGTTGGGTGGGTCAGGGCCCTAGGGGATACCCCTCCCGCCCTGTAGAAGCAGCTTCCCGCCCCACCCATCACTGGCTCCCCAGGGGCTTCCCTTTTCATGGTCTCTCAGCCCCTTCCTGAGGCTGCCATGGCTTTGCCCTGCCCTGTCTTTAAAAACAGAACGAGGCAAGCACCACGCCTGACGTCCCCTAGGCCACCTGAAAGCCCTGGGAGGCAGGGCCTCTTGGCTCTGTGCCCATTTTACAGACGAGGAAATCGAGGCCCAGTGAATCAAGCTCCGTGTCCAAGGTCACGGCTAGGTCAGGGTCTGTTCCTGGAGGCTGCCTCTGGAAGCCGTGCCACGCCTGCCCAGCCCCTCGTTTGTGCCAGCACGTGGGGCACGTGCGGGACCCAGTGCAAAGTCTCCCAGAGCTAAGTACGCGGACGTCGAGCACGGGGGCGTCCTCACAGGGCCCTGTGCCTCTGAGACTAGGATTCTCAGCCTTCTTCGGAACGCCTTACCACTTTTTTCTCTTGGGAAGTTCTGCAGTGAGGCTGCCCTGTGCACTTTCCCCTTTCTGTTCAAACCCTGGCGTGGGGACAGGGATGCCTTGGGAGGGCAGCCTGACCCAGTATGGGGAGAAACATCTGTGGCAACCAAGGGTGATGTATCTGTACCCAGGAAAGTAGCTGAGCTTGGAACCTGGAGTTGTCTGATATCAACGGTGAATTACCATGCTGGGGACCTCGGGGGCGCCAGGAGAAAGGCAGCACGAGCATCCGCTGAGGCCCCCGCGATGCCGTCCCGTGGGCCTGTGGCTGCCCAGAGCTGTGGAGGCCCCTCCTTGAAGCCCCTCCCTGGCACTGAGGGCAGGTGGCCTGTTCCTGGGAGAGGGGGCAGGTTGGGGCTTGTGGTCAAGCTGGGTGGCCCCATCAGCTGGGATCACCAGGGTGTTTGAGGTGCCAGGAGATGTATGGGCGCCATCCCCAGGGACGGGTTCTAGGGTGGAGCCTCGTGCGCCCCTTTCCCTCACTCTGTGGCCTGCCCTCCGAGCCTCCTGAGCCTCCTTCCTTCCCCAGGGTGTGTGCTGATTGATCTCTCACACCCTATACCTGGCTTTCCTACCAGTCCTCCTGCGGGGCGTGTGGGTGTTTCCGCAAGAGAGAGACAGATAGACACACACCTAGACCCAGAGACACACACGGAGGCCCAGGTAGAGAGGGAGCCTCAGAGCGTACTGCCCAGTGCTGGAGGTGGGAGTGAGGCTCTACTTCCAGCCCACCTCTTCCTAGCTGTGGGCCAAGGTTAAAATATTTTATCATCTTTAAAATGGGGATAATTGTATCAGTTAGCTATGCCTCGTAACAAACCAGCCCCAAATTTAGTGGCTTAGAGTCTAGGAGTTAGCTGGGCATTGTTGCTGCCATGGGCTTGGCTCACTAGTGCATCTGTGGTCAGCTGGTCGCTCTAGCTGGCCTTGGCTGGGACGGCTCTGCTCTCCTCCACGGGGTCTCTCCTCCTCCAGGGGCCTAGGTTAGGTGTGTTCTCTTGGCAGGGGTAGGGGTCCAAGAGAGGAAGCAGAGACGCAGACACGCATTTTCAAGCATTTGCTTCAAGTTTGCTACTGTCCCATTGGCCAAAGTAAGGGCATGGGTACAGGGAGGCGTGAAAAATCAGTGCTGCTGACAGAGTCCTCACCCCGATGGTGACAGCGATGCTGGCGCTGCCTGGGCGTTTCAGTCTGCCGGCTGCTGGGCCACAGGCTTTGCTGCTCACCAGGGACACGCAGCTAGAAAGTGGCAGAACCAGGCTGTGCCCTCCGCCCCTCGCCACGGCACTCCACCTGGGATGGAGGGGCACGGCCTCCAGCTCACGGCCGCACAGACACTGAGTACTCAAGTGCGTTGTGCCAGGCCACGTGTCCCCGTGAAGCGGCTGCACCTGGCTTCTCTCAGTTGTGCACACCTCGGAGCCTCGTCCTTTCGATACGGGTGGGTCTGTTTCATTCATTCTTCACTGCCGCGTCGTATCCGGGTGGAAACGAGTCCTGGTTTCCTCATCCGGGCTTCCGTGGCGGGGTGTGAGCTTTACTTTGTTGCTGGTAGGAGCAGTCTTTGTGCCATGCCGGCCTTCTCCAGGAGCAGCCCAGGGCTGAGCCCTCTGGACACCTGCCGTTGAGGAGCCTCTGGGTCCTCGGGCGGGTGTGGCCTGGTGCTCTCTGGGGCTCTTTTGTTAGCCCACACCCTCCCTGACACCCTCTGCTGGCCCGTGGGTGTGAACTGGCGTCGCCCAGTGGTGTGAACGTGGCTTCTGTGCTGCCCAGGGAAGCTAAGCGTCTTCCCATGCTCAGTGGCCGGGGCGGATCTCAGCTCCCTGGGACCGTGGGGGCTTGTCCCAGGGGCCCTCTGGACTGTGGGCCCTGGGACGTGAGAGCCCCTTCCCGGCCAGCGTTGCCGGCGGCCTCAATGGCCTTGGCAGGGGGTCCCGGGGCCCAGCCGTGTGCCCCGGGGGGGGTAACGGCCTGTTCCGGCTGGGGCAGTGCACTGGGTCCCGATGTTCCATTCCGGGCCTGCCGGCGGCTGACAGCTCCTCGGTGCCAGGGACTCGGGCTTCCGGCTGAGCAGGAGCTGGGGCTCCGGCTGCCGAGCTCTGTGGGGGGCATGGCCGGCTCTGCCTGGGGCAGCTCCCCACACCCCAGGCCTGGCACTCACCTGCTTCCCTCTCGTTTCCTTTGCAGCCGTTGTACAACCAGCCCTCTGACACCCGCCAGTATCATGAGAACATCAAAATGTGAGTACTGGGGCAGGGGGGGTAGTGCGCCCTGGGGCGGCGGTGGGGGGGGGTTGCTCAGGGCCCGTCAGGGGCTCCCAGCCAGGGCTGGGTGCCGGGAGAAGAAGGAGGCAGGGCTTGGGGCTGCAGTTCTGGACCAGGTGGTGTAGGACGGGGCCAGAACCGGCCTGGGGAGGAGGGAGCAGCCCCGAGAAGGAGCTGGGGCAGGCCTGGGCAGGGGGTGGCAGGGCGGGCTGTGAGTCCACGTCCTCACGAGCAGGAGGAAGCTGGTGCTGGGCAGAGTGCAGAGGGCTCCAGATGCCGGCAAGAGGCCCCGGGGCAAGGGGGGCTCCCAAGCTTTGGGCTCCGAGAAGGGTCCTGGAGTCTGTGCAGAGAGGGTCGCTCTGTGGCCCAGCCCAGGTGGGGATGCTGGGCAGTATGGTGGGGCCCTTTCCCTAGATGGACGCCAGGAGGGAGAGATGGTGCTTCAGTGCTGTGTCCAGTTAGGCAGGGCTGGGCGTGGCAGGGGCACCGGGCTGCTCTGGAGGCTGGCGGCATCACGTCTTCGTCTCCTGGCAGGGCCTGGCTCGTTCTTGGGGTTACTGGGAGCAGGGCCTCCTGGGCTAAGGAGGGGATGGCCCCGTGTTGTGACCTGGGATCCCGTAGGATAAGAGGGGGTTGCCCCTTGAGGAACAGCTCGTGGCTGTGAGTGTTCTGGGAAGGGCATAGCTGGGAGGCAAGACTCTCTGTGAGCATAACCTTGAGCTGTTCAAGTTTCGTCACGAGGGTACAGGCCCCTCACATGTGGCTTCAGAGGGCGGCGCTTAAGCTGGTTCAGGGAGGCGGTGTAGCTCGGCCTGATTGTCGGAGCTCCCCTGGGATGGATAGAGGTGTGCGTGCGGTGGTGAGCTCCCCGTCCCTGAAGGCATGCAAAATTCCCAGGGGTTTTCAAGCCTCCTCTGGTGCTGGACTAATTGACAGGAAGTCCCTTCTGGAGCAGTGTGACTGGTCCAGGCATGGGCCAGTGACCCAACTCGGCCATTCTCCTGCAGCTCCCGGCGGCTGTGGGCATCCCGGGAAACCTCTTGTTGCCGAGTGGAGGTCCTTGGCCACCTGCCGTGGGCGCCTCCTTGGCATTGTTAAGTCAACCCGGTTTGTTTAACTGTCGAATTTGAGGTGGGCACAAATGAGGGAGGGAAGCTGCGTCATGGGCGCCTTCGCGATCTGCAGAGATGACGGAATGGGCTTCAGCACCCAGGATGATATTCAGGAACGAGACAAACGCAGACGGTTATATTTGGTGAAAAAAGGAAAGAACAGAGCATTGCGTGGGCCAGGATGGGGGAGAAGGGCTTCCGTCGCAGGGCGTGGGCATGGGGTTTAGGTGCTGTTGGGGCAGCTTAGGGGGGCGTGGCCGGGTTTGGGGTGGGCACAGGTGGTGTCACCCGGGTGCAGTGTCCCTGAGCTTCCGCTGGGGATTGGCTCTCAAGGGCCTGGTCTCTGGGGGCCTGGGGGCAGGCCCTGGATGGACCTTCTTCCACCACAGGTGTGGGACCAGCCACGAGCGCCCAGAGGGCTTGGGATGGAAGAGGCCACGTGCTCCTGAGCTGGGGTCAGGGGTGGTTCCCGGGACCCCATGGTGGCCACCGTGCAGGTTTGAAGTCATCTCTTTCTCTCTCTCTCTCTCTCTCTCTCTCTCTCATCTTTTGGGGATTAGTATAAAACCATATCTCAAGTACTTACTCCACCTCTCCCAAACCCCCATCACTGGCCTCTAACTGAGGGTCAGTTTTTATCCTCTGCCCACCATTCAAAACCAGAACGTAAGGGACACGTCTCCTTTCCAGTCACATTTCAGAGCACTGGCTGGTCAGGGGAGGAGCATTGACAGGTAAGTACAGGGGAAGGACAGAAGGACTGCCAAGAGTGGCATCAGTATGCCCAGATACCTAGGAAAATGGACCTTTTGCATGAAAGGCAGTTAGGACAAACACTATTTTGCAAAGCTCGTCCGTTGACAGTTTACTGGTAACATACTATGTGCAGGGTTCTGTACTGGTGAGAACAACTATAGGTAATCTGAGGCCGTTTTCTAAGAGGCCTGGGGATCTGGGGACAGGAGCAGAGTGGGGCAGGAGGGAGAGAGAGGGGATGGAGTTACCAGGGAATTCCCTTCTCAGCAGCTCTGGAAGGTAAAAGTCAGACTCACTGGTGGAAGTTGCGGAGTACAGATAAAGCAGAACCAAGTGGCGGTAACATAGCTGCAGAGAAAGGTAGTGAATTCCCCATCACTGGGAGGTGACCAAGCTGAGCGTGGGTAACACTGCATAGTAAGGCTGCAGAGCTCAGGCAGTTACACTTTGCATCTCATGCCTTCTTGGTTCTGGCCCTGGTGTTTTGTGACCCTGCACACAGCAAACTTTAGAGACTGTCACGTATAACGTAGTGCCAGGGAAAGGCGGCCCTTTGCAAGCCCAGTCCCTCTGGTGGCTGGACACCTGGGCCTCAGGCCTGGCTCCGGCCGTGTCTGCATGTCTGGCTAGCTGTGTGCCCTTGGGCAAGTCCTTAGCCTCTGCCTCAGCTGCCCCATCTTGCAGATGTCCTGCTCCACAGAGTTGTCGAGGGTTTAACAGCTGTTACGCCTCAAGTGCTGAGCTCAGTGCCAGACACGTGGGAAGCATCCTTTCTTTGTTCTTCTTACTGAACTGGCTGGTGGGTTGGTTGATTCATTCAGCACCTTTTTATGGAGCCCCTACCACGTGCCAGCCACCATTCGGGCCTGACGTGGTGGTGCTGGAGACAGATCGTAGACAAAGATGTCTTAATGTCAGCAGGAGAAGGGCAGTGGGAGGAGGGTCCTCCTTCCCAGGGTGGGGAGCCTTCGCCGGGGTCGCCCCACCAGTTCTGGCCGCCTGGCCAGGGCCTCGCCCCGGCCCCTTCGCTCCCGCTGCCGTCACCGTGGGCAGGTGGGAGGACCTTGCCCGCTGCCACTTGAATTCCTCTGGGTCTGAGCACTGGGCCGCACAAGTTTTGCAGTTCATTTCACACTCGAGTTCCCGGTGCCCGAAAGCCCCCTGTGCCCAGCTCTCCTGCTCTCCCTCCACCGTCCAGCTCAGGGAAGGTGCTGGGGGTGGCTGCCCGGGTGCTTCCCTGCCCAGCCTTCCCGCCCCACCCCATCCCTGGCTTGGGCAGCCCCAGCGAGGCCTGGGGAGGGCGCTCTGTCAGGGACTGGCCTCGCGCTCTGCAGCACCTGCCAGAAAGCTCGCGGCTGCGTTCACGGGGACTTGAGGTCAGACTCGTGGGCACCCCACCACGCCCTCTGCAGGGCCCTGGGCCCGGGCGCTGGTCTGGCAGGACACTCAGCCTTCCCTGGCCTTGTTCGTCCTGTCCCTGCGGGCTCCTTACTTTCTCCCCAGGCCGCCTCGCAGGGCCGCTCTTCTTGTGCCTGCGGGGTTTTCTTGCCCTGCAGCCGTATCTGTCCCCTTCTCCTGCATCTCTTGGGGGTTGGCTGATTGCAGCGGTCAGTCCTGGGGCTGATGGGGTGGATGGGGCCGCTTTCCTGCTGAAACGCCTCCGTGGACTGGCTCAGGAGGCTCAGAGATGGCAAGTGACTTCCCCAAGGTCACACAGCCGAACTCCTAGACCAGTCTAGTCTCCAGCCCCTCCCCATCCCC
>JAQZBX010006508.1:0-52968 GCA_029593785.1 Cabassous unicinctus | reverse complement strand
AAAAAAAAAAAGGAACTGCAATGATACTTGATTTTCTAACACATTTGCAAGTCTTCAGATAATCCAGGCAAATTAATGACTAGTGAAACAACACTTGAAAATTTTAATGTAAGATTTTACATGTTGAAGCTTGACAAACCAGATTTCATATGTATATATTTACATTTCTGAAAAAATTTAAATTTACTTTTTTATAAATGTACATATTTTCAGAAATTTTATTTTTAATATAATCATAAACTCAGCTTATAAGAATAAAGTCTATTACCTGGAACTTATTTTAAGTGAAATGCCAGACATTTTTATTCAGCAAGATTCCTTGTCCTACTTTGCTAAAAATTATGTTATAGTTTCAATATTAGTGATGTTATTTTTTATGTAATTCATTTGCAATAAACTTTAGATAATATTTCAATTTTATGAAATTATGCAGAAATAATTGCTAAAGTTATTAATGAATTTTTAAATTGAAGAATATCCATATTCTTTACTAACAAAAATATTCACCTTTTTTCATATGATCCCTGAATTTTAGGTTGAATACTTTCATTTTATACTTGTGGCAGTGTTTTGGTATGAAAGATCTCAGAATGGACACTTGTATTTTAATTTAAAGATAGATACCGAATTAGGAAATTTCTGCATGTGTATGTATTGATTTGCCTATATACTTACTGTTAGTGATTGAATCATGTCCCTCACAAAAGGTGTGTTGTTGAGCCCATTTGTAAATAAGACATATGAATATTTATTAATTAAGGTGTGTCCAAATTGATTGAGAGTGAGCTGTAATCCAATATATCTGAAGTCCTTATAAGCAAAGGAAATTGGACACAGAAGGGCAAGCCATGTAGACCAGTCAGAAGCTGAAAGTCAAGGGAACCCAGAAGAGAAAGAAGATGCTGCCATTGTGAATTGCCATGTTCATTTCCTTGTGACAGAAAAACCAAAGAGCCTTAAAGATTGCTGGTCAGCCAGAAGGCTGCATGAAGCAAGCCCTCTCTATTCTGAAACCATGAGCCAATAGAGCCCTATTGTTAAGCCAACCCATTGCATGGTATTTGCTTTTTTTAAACAAATCAATTTTATTGATACATATTAATAAAGCCATACAATCCATCCAAAGTGTACAGACAATGGTGTTTGGTATAATCACATAGTTGTGCATTCATCACTTCAGTCAGTATTATAACATTTTCACTATTCCAATAATAATAATAATAAACAAAAAACACACAAAAACTCATCACCTCTCAATCTCTCTATGCTTCCCCTGCCATAAATAATTACTATTTTGTTTCTTTCTCTCTAGTTAATTTGTATCTATGTTTTGTAAAAATACTCATATATGAAATATTACTCATATTCATATTTTACATGCGGTTTCACTATGTTATATGGTCCCATGTTACATTCTTTAGTTTTCCTCCTAGTAAGATACATGTCCTTAGACTTTCCCTTTCAACTGCTGTCAAAGCCATTTAATAGTACTGCTAGTTACAAACACTATGATGTGCTTTCGCAATTTCTATTCATTTCCAAAGATTTACAAACAACCTTTTAACAATTCTGCACAAATTAAACCTCAACTTCTGTTCTCTAATATCATTCTATTTTCTGGTGACCTATATTCTAGTTATTAATTCCATGAGTTTACACAATGTATTTAGTTCATAATAGCTCAATCACATAGTATTTGTCAATTTTTGTCTGGCTTGCTTCATTCAACATAATGTCCTCCAGGTTCATCTGTGTTGTCATATGCTTCACAACTTCATTTCTTCTTGCAGCTGCGTAATATTCCATTGTGTGTATACAGTACAATTTGTTTATGCATCATTTGTTGATGGACACCTTGGTTGCTTCCATCTTTTGTCAACTGTGAGTAACACTGTTATTAACATCAGTGTGCAGATGTCTGTTCATGTCACAGTTCTCAGTTCTTCTGGGTATATACCTAGTAGTGGTATTTCCAGGTCACATGGAAAGTCTATATTCAACTTCCTTAGGACTGCCAAACAGGCCTCCAAAGTGGCGGTACTATTCTGCATTCCCACCAACAGTGAATAATCATTCCTATCTCTTCACATCCTTTCCAACACTTGCAATTTTCTGACTTTTTAATAGTTGCCATTCTAATAGGTGTAAAATGACATATCATTATAGTTTTTATTTGCTTTTCCCAATTGCTAGTGATGTTCAACATTTTTTCATGTGTTTTTTCAACATTTGTATTTCTTCTTTGGCCAAATGTCTATTCAAGTCTTTTGCCCATTTTTTAAAAATTGGGTAGTTTGTCTTTTTATTGTTGAGTTGTAGTATCTCTTTATATATTAAGGATAGTAAACCCTTATCAGAGATGTGATTTCCAAATATTTTCTCCCATTGAGTCAGCTGCCTTTTCACCCTTTGAGGTACAGAATGTTTAAGATTGAGGAGGTCCCATTTATATGTTTTCTTTTGTTGCTTTGGGTGAAAGGTTAAAGAAACTACCACCTACCACAAGATCTTGAAGATGTTTTCCTACATTTTATTCAGGGAGTTTTATGGTTCTCACTTTTATATATAGGTCCTTGATCCATATTGAGTTAATTTTTGTATAAGGTGTGAGATATGGATCCTCTTCCTTTCTTTTGAATTTGGATATCCAGTTCTCCCAACACCATTTGTTGAACAGACTGTTCGGGCCCAGCTGGGTGGACTTGACAGCCTTGTCAAAAATCATTTGACCACAGATGTGAGGGGACTATTTCTAAATTTTCAATTCTGTTTGCTTGGTCAATCTTTCTGTTTTTATACAAGTACTAGCCTGATTTTCCACTGTAGCTAAGTTTTATGCTTTAAAGTTAGGAAGTGAGAGTCCTCCAAATTTGTTCTTTTTAAAGGCATTTTTGGCTATTCTGCGTCCCTCAACTTTTAAAACAAATGTGATTATTAACATTTCCATTTCTGCAAAAAAGGTGGTTGGGATTTTTATTTGGATTGAATTGAATCCATAAATCATTTGGGTAGAATTGACATACTAATGATATTTAGTCTTCCAGTCCATGAACTTGAATGCCATTCCATTTATTTAAGTCTTCCTTAGTTTCTTTTAGCAATGATTTGTAGTTTCTCAATATAGGTCCTTTATGTCCTTGGTTAATTTTATTCATAAATATTTGATTCTTTTAGTCTTTATTATAAATGGAATTTATTTCTGATTTCCTCCTAAGATTGATCATCAGTAGTGCATGGAAGCATTACTTATTTTTGCATATTAATCTTGTATCCCGCCACTTTGCTGAACTTGTCTATTAGTTCTAGTAGCTTTGTTGTGGATTTTTCAGGAGTTTCTATTATGGTATATCATCAGCAAATAGTGAATGTTTTACTTCTTCCTTTCTTATTTAGGTGTCTTTTATTTCTTTATACAGCCTTATTGTTCAAGCTAAATACTTCTAGCACAATAATGAATAACAGTTGTGGCAGTGGGCATCCTTGTGTTGTTCCTGATCTCAGGTGGGAAAGCTTTCAGTCTTTCACCATTGAGTACAAGGCTAGCTGTAGGTTTTTCTTATATGCATTTTACCATCTTGATAAAGCATCCTTCCATTCCTATCTTTTGGAATGTTTTTATCAAGAAAGGATGCTTTGTTTTGTCAAATGCCTTTTTTGCATCAATTGAGAGAATCATGTGATTTTTCTTCTTCAATTTATTAATTTGGCTTATTACACTAATGTATTTTCTTGTGTTGAACCACCCTTGCATACATGGGATAAAACTCACTTGATTGTGCTGTATAATTCCTTCAGTGTGCTTTTGGATTCACTTTACAAGCATTTTGTTGAGGATTTTTGCATCTATATTCATTAGGGATATTGGTCTGTAATTTTCTTTAATAAAGTATCTTTATCTGATTTTGATATTAAGGTAATGTTGGCGTCATAGAATTAGTTTAGTTAAATTCTTCCCTGTTCAATTTTTAGGGAGATTGGTATTTGATTGTCTTTGAATGATCGGTAGAATTCACCTGTGAAGTCATCTGATCCTTGGCTCTTCATTTGGGAGGTTTTTGATGACAGTTTCAATCTCTTTACTTGTGGTTGGTTTATTGAGGTCTTCTATTTCTTCTAGTGTGTGTGTAGTTTATTCATGTGTTTCTAGTAATTTCTCCTTCTCATTTACATTGTCTAGTTTTTTGGCATACAGTTGTTCACAGTATCCTCTTATGATCTCCCTTATTTTTGTAGGGTCAGTGGCAAAGTTTCCTCTCTCATTTCTGACTGTATTTTATTTGTGTCTTCTCTCTATTTTTATTTGCCAGTCTAGCTAAGGGTTTGTTGATTTTCCCAAACAACCAACTTTTAGTTTTGTTGTTTTCTATATTGTTTGTTTTTCTTCTTTATTTCATTTATTTCTACTCTGATCTTTACTATTTTTTTCCTTCAGCTTGGTTTGGGATTAGTTTACTGATCTTTTTCTAGTTCCTATAGTTGTGCAGTTAAATCTTCAGTTTTAGTTTTCTTCTTCTTCTTCTTTTTTAAATATAAGCATTGAGGGCTATTAATTTTCTTCTCTGCACTTCCATTGTGGAGTTTGATAGGCTTTGTTATGTTGTATTCTCATTTTTATTTGTCTCAAGATATTTACTGAATTCTCCTGTAATTTATTCTTTGACTCACTGATTATTTTACAGTGTGTTATTTAATCTCCATATATTTATGAATTTACCTTTTTTCCATCCATTATTGATTTCCAGCTTCATTCCACTACGATCAGAGAAAGTTTTTTTATAATTTCAGTCTTTATAAATTTATTGAGGCATGTCTTGTGGCACTACATAACATCTATCCTGGAGAAAAATGTGTATCCTGATGTTTTGGGGTGTAATGCTCTATAAATGTGTGTTATGTCTATTTCATTTATCACATTATTCAAGCTTCCTGTTTCTTTATCCTCTCTTTAGATGTACTAACCAATACTGAGAACGGTGTATTGAAGTCTCCAACTATTATTGTAGAAACATCTATTTCTCCCTTCAATTTTGCTAGTGTGTGCCTCATGTATCTTGGGGCACCCAGCCTAGGTGCATAAATGTTTATTATAGTTATTTCTTCTTGGTCAATTGCTCTTTTTATTAATATATAATGATCTTCTTCATCCCTTATAACAGTCTTGCATTTAAAATCTATTTTTTTCCTTATTACTATTGCTACTCTAGTTGCTTTTTGGTTACTATTTGCATGGAAAATCTGTTTTTCAACCTTTCACTTTCAACCTAGTTGTGTCCTTACATATGAATTGACTCTCTTGTAGACAGCATATTGATGGCTCATATTTTTTATCCATTCTATTAGTCCATGTCTTTTGATTGGGCAGTTCAAGCAATTAAAATTCATTGCTATTTCTGTAAAGGCTTTACTTACTTCATCCATTTTTTCCTTTGGCTTTCCATTGTTATGTCTTACTATTGTTTGTATTTTTATACTTTAATTTACCTTTTCTAATAATCTTCATTTCTACACTCTTCTCCAAGTCTCTTGCCCTTGTTTTTACCTTTCATGCTGCAGCACTGCCTTAAGTATCTCTTGTAATTCTCGTCTTTTGGTATCATACGCTCTGTTTTTGCTTGTCTATGAAAACTTTAAACTCACCCTTGTTTTTGAGGGGCACTTTTTCCAGATATAGAATCATCAGGTGGTAATTTTTCTTTTTCATTACCTTAAATACATTGTAACACTGTGTTGTCACCTCCATGGTTTCTGATGAGAGGTCGGCACTTAATTTTATTGAGGTTTCCTTGTATGTGATGCTTTGCTTTTCTCTTGTTGCTTTCAGAATCCTCTTTTAATCTGATATTTGTCATTCTGAATAGTAGCTGTCTCTGAGTAAGTGTATTCAAATTTATTCTGTTTGGAGTGCATTGTCCATGTTGGATATTGATGTATATGTCCTTCATAGGGGTTAGAAACATTTCAGTCATTATTTCCTCAAATACTCCTTCTGCCCCTTTTCCATTATTTTTTCCTACTGGGAACCCAATAACACCTATGTTTTTGTATTTTGTGTTGTCATTCAATTCCCTGAGAACCTGTTCCATTTTTTTCATTATTTTCTCTTTTTTTTTCTGTCTTTTCCAGTTCAGATATTTTGACCTTGAAATCACTAATTCTGTCTTCAAGCAATTCAAATCTTCTGTTATTTGCCCCTAAAGTATTTTAATCTCATCTATTGTATCTTTCATTCCCATAAGCTCTGTTACTTTGTTTTACTCACTTTCAAATTGTTCTTTATGCTCACTCAGTGTCTTCTTAATATCCTTTATCTCTTTAGTCCTATTTTCCTTCAATTCTTTGAACTGATTTAGGAGAATTGTGTGATTATCATTGATTAGTTGTCTTAAACCCTGAATATCATCAGGACTTTTGGTTTATTCCTTTGGCTGAGCCATCTCTTCCTGTTTCTTAGTATGGTTTGTAATTTTTTGCTGATGTCTATGCTTCTGAATATGTTGGTGAATTTACTCTGATATTCAATTTCTCTCTCAACTCAATTTTTTTAAAAAGCTCTTTGCTGATTTTTTATTCTAAGTCTTTAAAATTTTCCAGCCTAATTTATTAAAATCAAGCTAGGGGCTCAGTAATTGGATTCAGATGTTCTCCCAGGAACTTGGATTAAAAAGAGACCTAAAAACAGTTTTTTCCCTTAAAATTTCCTAGCTGGCTAGCAGATAGTGCTCATCAGTGTACCTTTTTATGGAGGTGTTTCTTTCAACCTCTGCTTTCCCATGATACTGGTCTGGTCAGAGCTGAGATTCAAAGTTGGCTCTGCTGGCCAAATTCATTGAAGAAGAACCACTCTCTGCCTTCTGATGCCTCCTCACTCTTCTCTTGTAACAGCTGTCAGGGAAGAAGATGTCTGTACCCTTCTCAGTCAGCTATGGTGAGCCAGGGGTTTGATCCAGGCTTAATGTCTTGGGGGAGGGGATGGGGTCCTTCCCAGGCAGTGTGAGCATTTAGAAACTCAATTTGTTTTTCTTGGGTTCTTCATCTCTCTGTCGCTCACCTTACTGGAGGTTGCACAGCACTGTCCTTGTCTGCTGACCCCCAAAGCAGGTCCCTCGGACAGCTTTTGGTCCTTTATTGTTTCTGTGACAAAGCTGAACCATGCCTGTCTACTCTAATGCCATATTCTTTGAGCTCCCTCAGTGTCTTCTTTTTTTTTAAATTTTATTCATTTTTTAAAGATATTTAGATTATACAAATGTCACAAAAAAATTATAGGGGGTTCGCATATGCCCTGCTCCCCCACATCCCACATTTTCCCACATTGTCACATCGTTCATTAGTGAGGTACACTCCTTGCAACTGATGAACACATTTTGGAGCATTGCCATCAAGCATGTACTAAAGTCTACATTGTAGCTTACTTTCTCTCCCACATGATTCTGTAGGTTATGCAAGATTTATAATGGCCTATGTCATTGCAATGTCATTCAGGACATTTCCCAAGTCCAAAAAATACCCTTGTATTGCACCTGTTTTTCCCTCTTCCTACACTCAGAACCTCCAGTGGCCACTGCCTCCACATCATTGACATAATTTCTTAGATTGCTGGAATCAAAATAAGTCCACAGGAGAATACCAGTATGTCTACTTTAGTCCATAGTTCATTTCCCAATCCTGAGGATTCTGGGCTGGTGAAGTCCACTCCACCTCTAACTGAGAAGTATCTGTGATCCCATAGGGCCAATGAATGGGACTCTCTTACTTGCAGTTGTAGACTTTCGCAATTCCTTGATATGGTAGTTGTCCATCACCTCTGTGTCAGTTGTCCTGGACAAGACTAATGAACTGGAGAATAAGTGTTGCAATTCCAAAGAGATTCAGGGCCCAGCTGGTATGTGGCCAGCCCAAAGATTAAAGTCTCTTGGACATACAACTACCAACTCTAGTACTAATTATAGGTTCAACTGGAAGGACAGAAGAGCCATGTGTAGGGAAACTACAACTGAGTCCAACTCTGTTCCTCTGGTGGGCATAAATTCCAAAGTAGGGCCCAATGGAAAGGCACCAAAATCCTGAGCTATCTGCCCTGACTATATTGTCTGGATGTCTCCAGAGTCCTCAGGAGCCCTGCTATTTGGAGTATAATCTGCTTTGGCAGTCTATGAGATCCTGCTGAGATGTCCATAAGCGTCACCTCTGAAATGACATCCCAACTCATTTTGAAGTCTCTTAGCCATATAAACTCATTTGTCTTTACCTTTTCCCCCTTTTTGATCAAGGTCTTTTTCCAGTTGCATTGATAGTTGGTGCTTGGTAGTAATCACTCAGTGCCAGGGAGGCTCATCCCCGGGAGTCATGTCTCATGCTGTGGGGAAAGTAATGTATTATATGCTGAGTTTGGCTTAGAGTGAGGCCACATTTGAACAACATGGAAGCTCCCAGGAGGCAACCCTTAGACACCCTATAATACTAAGCTAAGTTTCAATTTCAAGAGTAAGGTTCATATGCACAGTCATCAATATCAAGGGTCTGTCAGTGGACCATCCTCCTTCACTAGTCATTGCCCCTGTACTCTGGGGATTCTTTCTGATCTATAAGGAAATGTGGCAGAGCTCCCCAGGATGGGAATTTGATATTCCTTCTGTTATTTTGTGAATCTCCACCTACTGTGATAAATCCCTATGAACATTTTGAACATATTTATATATGTTATATGTATGCTTACGTGAGCTTCCTCCCGTGTATCCCCTGTCACTGACACCCTGCACTAATGATCCTTCCCTGCCACAGTTGTAACCCTTCTGTGATCCAAAACTTCTTAAAAAATGAAGCCAATAAAATAGCCAAATACATTTAATAAGAAATGAATAATAATGATAGTTTTAAAAATAAGAAATAAAATACAAAAAAAATTTTAAAAATAAAAATAAAATTTTGGGATAATAAAAATACTGAAGAGATATTTAAAAATTGTTTTTGACATTTTCCCTTTCATCACTATAAGATCTGCTCGCCTATATGTACAGTGACATTGTCCTCTGTCTATTCCTCCAGTGTCCTTTTTATGTTTTTTTGTTCTCAAAGAAGTTTCAGGCCTCAGAAAAGTCACATACTGAATAGAAGAGACTCCCATATACCCAACATCACCCCCCTTTTCTCCCCTTCCCTTTCCCCTATCAATAACATTGTATGTGTAGATGGTAGGTTTGTTACAACTGATGTACAAATATTGAAACATTGTTACAAATCATGGTAAATTGTTTTCATTATGGTTTACAATTTGGACCACACACTTTTATAAACTTTGATGCAATTCAATATGGACTGTATCCATCATAGCAAGATCATGTAGAACACATCCATCTCCCCCAAAATGCCCACTGTTCCATCTGTTCCCCCGCCCCTTAGGATGCATGACAAACACCAGGCTTCACTCCATGAAGGAAAAAATTCAGTTACTTCCAACCACACTGAGAGCTTTATTCCCTGGTTTGCCTCCCCTATTAGGCACTGCCTATGCTCTCAAAAGACTCTTGCTCCTCTACTTGAGAACATCTTGTACCTCCCTAGGATGAGAGTCCACCAGCTTGCCGCTCATTATTTGGGTCTCCACCCACTGACATAACAAGCTATGTCAAGATGAACACTCATACACACCCTAGAAGCCTACCCCAGTTTTGCCCTGTCTTCAATGCCCCCCACACCCAACACCCCAAGCCAGCAACCCTCACTTGCCATATTGCCAAAAGAGCATTCCAAACATTGTAGTTTCAACCACGTACCAACCAATCCCCAGTGTTCACCTGGTCCTTCCCCGACATCTCCCGCCATTTCGATGGACAGTCCAACCCACCCTCCCCAACCCACCCCCCTGACAAACCAGAACCACCTATCCTAAAAGTATCATTACATCACTGTCATGCCCCTCCACTGTACAACTTCACACTTCCCCCTTATCATAGGTTTTGTCCATATGGGTGTTGATTGACAACCTTGTTCTCAGTTTCTATTTCTTATAAACCTATCTTCCAAACTCTAGCTCTGTGAGTCTGCTCAATTTGCTTGATTTATATCAATTAGGTCATCTAATTTTTGTCCTTCAGTGTCTGGCTTGCTTCACTCAACATAAGGTCCTCAAGATTCATCCATGTTATTCCATGTATTAATACTGTATTTCTTCTTACATCTGAGTAATATTCCATCATAAGTATATACCACAATTTGTTTATCCATTCATTTGTTGAAGGGCATTTGGGTTGTTTCCAAGTTTTGGCAATAGTGAATAATGCTGCTATGAACATTGGTGTGCATATATCTGTTCATGTCCTTGCTTTCACTTCTTCTGTGTACATACC
Organism: Cabassous unicinctus; assembly: GCA_029593785.1. NCBI lineage: Eukaryota > Metazoa > Chordata > Mammalia > Cingulata > Chlamyphoridae > Cabassous > Cabassous unicinctus. Next base: position 42,622 of record JAQZBX010006508.1, on the reverse strand, counting down.
CAGCTGTGGAATTGCTAGATCGTACGACAGTTCTATAGTTAGTTTTCTGAGGAACTGCCAAACTGTCCTCCACAGTGGCTGCACCATTCTACATTCTTACCAGCAGTGGATGAGGGTTCCATTTCCTCCACATCCTCTCCAGCATTTGTAGTACTCTGTTTTTTTTATAGCCACCAGTCTAATGGGTATAAGATGATATCTCATTGTAGTTTTGATTTGCATTTCCCTAATAGCTAGTGATGTTGAGCATTTTTTCATGTACTTTTTAGCCATTTGTTTTTCTTCTTTACAGAAGTGTTTATTCAAAATAGTTGCCCATATTTTAAGTGGGTTGTTTGTCTTTTTATTTGTAAGGTATAATATTTCTTTATATATGCTGGATATTAGGCGCCTGTTGGATATATGGTTACCAAATATTTTCTTCAATTGAATAGGCTGTCTTTCCACTTTCTTGGCAAAATCCTTTGAGTTACAAAGTTTTTAATTTTGAGGAGGTCCCATTTATCCATTTTTTCTTTCACTGCTCATGCTTTGGGTGTAAAGTTTATGAAAACATTTCCTACTACAAGATCCTGTAGATGCTCCCCTACATTATTTTCCAATGTCTTTATGGTCTTTGCTTTTAAATTTATATCTTTGATCCATCTTGAGTTAATTTTTGTATAAGGTGTGAGATGGTGTTCCTTTCTCATTCTTTTGGATATGGATATCTGGTTCTCCGAGCACCATTTGTTGAAGAGGCCATTCTTTCCTGGCTGAATGGGCTTAGTGACCTTGTTGAATATTATTTGACCACATATGTGAGGTTCTATATCAGAACTCTCAATTGGGTTCCATTGGTCAGTATGTCTTTCCTTGTGCCAATACCATGCAGTTTTGTTCACTGTATCTTTGTAGTATGTTTAAAGTCAGGTAGTGTGATTCCTCCAATTTTATTTTTATTTTTCAATATGTCTTTGCTATTCAGGACCTCTTGCCATTCCAAATAAATTTCATAGTTTGTCCAATTCAGTAAAAAAAAATGCTGTGGTGTTTTTTATTGGGATTACATTAAATGTGTAGAGCAGTTTCGGTAGGATAGATCTCTTGATGATGTTTAGTCTTCTATCCTTAAAATGGGGATATTCTTCCATTTATTTAAGTCTTCTTTGGTTTCTTTTAACAGTGTTGTGTAGATTTCTGCATATAAGTAATTTACATCTTTAGTTAAGATTTTTCCTAGTTATTTGATTTTTTTTGTTGCTATTGTAAGTAGGATTTTTTTTCTTTATTTCCTTTTCAGATTGCTCATTATTGGTGTACAGAAATGCTACTGATTTTTGCACATTGATCTTATAACTTGCGACTTTACTGAACTCATTTGTAAGCTCTAGAAATTTTGTTGTAAATTTCTCAGGGTTTTATATGTATAGGATCATGTCATCTGCAAATAGTTAAGTTTTTATTTCTTTCTTTCCAATTTGGATGCCTTTTATATCTTTTTCTTGCCTAAGTGCTTGAGCAAGTACTTCTTACACTATGCTAAATAGAAGCAGTGAAACTGGGCATCTTTGTCTTGTTCCCGATATTAGAGGGAAAGCTTTTAGAATTTAACCATTGAATATGTTGTTAGCTGTGGGTTTTTCATATATCCCTTTTATTATGTTGGGGAATTTTCCTTCTATTCCTATCTTTTGCAGTGTTTTTATCAGGAAATGTTGCTGTATTTAGTTGAATGTTTTTTCTGCATCTATAGAGAAGATCATGTGGTTTTTTTCTTTCAATCTTTTTATATGGTGTATTATATTGATTGATTTTCTTATTTTGAAATATCCTTGCATACCAGGGATAAAACCCAGTTGGTCATGGTGTATAATTCGTTTGATATGTTGTTGAATATGGTTAGGAAATATTTTGTTGAGGATTTTATGATCTAGGTTCATTAGAGACATTGGTCTATAATTTTCCTCTTTTGTGGCATCTTTGTTTGGCTTTGATATTGGTGTGATGTTGGCATCATAGAATGAGTTAGGCAATATTCTCTCTACTTCTAATTTTTGGAAGACTTTAAGTAGGATTGGTGTGAGATCTTTATGGAATGCTTGGTAGACTTTACCTGTGAAGCCATCTGGTCCTGGGCTCTTCTTAGTTGAGAGGCTTTTGATGATTAATTCTATCTCTTCACTTGAGATTGGTCTGTTGAGATCATCAATTTCTTCTTTTGTCAGTTTAGGCTGCTTGTATGTTTCTAGGAATTTGTCCATTTCCTCTAAATTATCCATCTTGTTGGTATATAATTTTTCAAAGTATCCTCAAATGATACTGTAGCCTTTGGACAATTTGATGTAATTATGAATTCCAAAAATATAATTGGATCATTCTTGCAAACTGATCTGTTAATGTGGGCATGATTAAGTTATGATTAAGGGGTTGACTGGGCCACATCAGTAGGGCATTGAGCCCCACCCCTTGGTGGGTGGGGTAAGAAAATATAAAACGCATCACAAAGAACAGAGTTGCAGCAGTTTTTGAGTTGCAGTTCTGAAGTTGGAGTTTTGATGTTGGAGTTTTGATGTTGGAGAGAAGGCCCCAGGAGAAGAGAAGTGAGCCGTTCATCTGATAGTCTACAGCTGACCTTGTGGAGGAAATAGAAGAGCTAAGCCCAGAGAGAAATGCAGCCATGGGAAGAGAGGAAACCAAGAAGCCTGAACCCTGGCAAACATTGGCGGTTGTCTTGCTCCAACACATGGCAATGGACTTTGGTGAGAGAAGAAACTTATACTTTATGGCCTGGTAACTGTGGAATGCTACCCCAAATAAATACCCTTTATAAAGACCAGCCCATTTCTGGTTTTTCACATTAGCACCCCTTTGGCTGACTAATACAGATACTCTTTAATTCTGTGGGGTCATTGGTGATATACCCTCTCTCATTTCTTATTTAATGTATTTGCATCTTCTCTCTTTTTATTTTTGTTAGTCTCTCTAAGGGTTTGTCAATTTTATTAATCTTCCCAAAGAACAAGCTTTTGGTTTTGTTTATTTTTTCTAGTGCTTTCTTATTTTCAATTTCATTTAGTTCTGCTCTAATCTTTATTTCTTTTTTTCTACTTCCTTTTAGATTAGTTTGTAGCACTTTTTCCAATTCCTCGAGGTGTGCAATTTAGCTCTTTCTTCTTTTTTAATGTGTGGCATTTATGGCTATGAATTTCCCTCAGTACTGCTTTTGCTGCATCCCATAGGTTCTGATATGTTGTGTTGTCATTTTCATTCACTTCAAGGTAGTAACTGACTTCTTTGGAAATTTCCTCCTTGACCCACCATTTGTCTAACAGTGTGTTGTTTAACTTCCATATCTTTGTGTCTAATCTGGTTCTCTGCCTCTTACTGATTTCCAGTTTCATTCCATTGTGGTCAGAGAAATTATTTTGTGTAATTTCAATATTTCTGAATTCATTGAGAGTTGTTCTGTGGCCTAGAATGTGGTCCCAAATGTGACAACACTGGAGAAAAGAATGTGGACTGTTTTACTTAGTGGTTCACTAAAATATAATGATATACAATGATGTTTAAAAATATGTCTTAATGATGGCAAGCATTCTTAAGAAGTCACCATCAATCATTTTGCTCTCTATTCAGTATAATAAAATATTCAATGTGGTCCATGCAAGTAAACTGAATTTTCTTAAAACACATTCCCCAGGTTTTGAGCTGTTAGGAATTCTGTTTCTTACTTTGGTTTCTATGAAATGCTAAAATTTTCTTCTTCTAGGAATGTTTCTCCTTTAACATAATTTAGAGGTGAAACAGTTATTGTGTTATATCTATTCAAGCTCTGTGATGGTCAGTGAAGAGTATTTGGAGATTAAGTGGCTGTTAATGAACAACCAAATTTGATCTCTTTTCTCTTAACTCTCAGATGTTGCAACACTCTATCTAACCATGTCTGGGAAGAATGGTTCTTACTCGGGACAAAATGGCTAATCTATGTAGAAAGAAATGCCAACTATTGGCAAAGGCCTGATGAAATTTCCAGATAAGGAGACACATGAACAAGAAAAATGAGAATAGTCCTTTAGAGTTTGGATAAATAGAAGTCACAGGGTATAGTTTCAAAGGGCATTATAGACTCTAACCCATACATAGGAATAATGATTGTGGTGATACTATAAGACAATATGAAGAAAGAAAAGAGGTGGCTTAGAATGAGATAAAAAGGGCCTTAAAGAAGAAAGAATAAGGTGGAAAGTGAAAGAAACAGCAAATGTTTTCCATGTGCCTATTCTGACTTCAGGCTTCAGAAGAAAATGCCAAGTGTGGCAAGTGAAGATGAGTGGTGTATGTGTGTGTGTGTGTATAATATATATTTGTGTGTGTGTGTGTATATATATATATAGAGAGAGAGAGAGACAGAGACAGAGAGAGACAGAGAGAGACAGAGAGAGACAGAGAGAGAATTAATTGGGAATGCCTTATTATTAAATAAGTTTGTTTGAACTTATAACTGCTTTTTTCTTTCTATGCTTTCTAACTAGATGAACAAGAAAGCACAGACTTACCCATAGATGGAACAGAGATTCTCTGTTTTGTTTCTTTTAAAATATCACAGTGAATGAATCTTTCAAAGTAATACAAAACTGTCGTGGGTAAAAAAGTTCTTAAAAGCTCATCATTTAAAAAGTATTTCACAGTGTTAATGTATTTTCTATCATACAATAGAAACTCAGACTTTGGAGCAATATTTTCTGGTATTTACCATAATATTTATTTTATTTTTTCATTTCTTATTTTTAAAATAACAAAATAATGCAATTTTATTTTAAGAAATAAAAAATACAGAAAGGTCTAAATGAAAAATGTAATCTCATAGTTTCGACTATCTTCCCCCAATTTCCCCTCAGTCATAATGTCTGTTGTACACAATGTTAACATACTATAATGTATCCGGCTACACTTTTTGTACTTGTTATGGATTGAATTGTGTATCCCCAAAAGACGTGTTGAAGTGCTGATCCCCAGTACCTCAGAATATGAACTGTTTTGGCAATAGAATTGTTACCAATGGAATTAGGCAAGTTAAATTAGGTCATAGAAGTAGGGTAGGCCTTTCATCTAACATGACTGGTATCCTTATAAGAAGAGGGAATTTGGAAACCTTCGGGAGCAAAGGCCATGTGATGACCTGGGCAGAGACTTAAGCCCAAGAATTGCCAGCTATTACCAGTAGATAGGAGAAAGACATGGAACATATTCTTCCCTATAGACTTCAAAGGGAGCATGTCTCTGCTGACACCTTGATTTCAGACTTCTAGTCTCCAGAACTGAGACAGTACATTTCTGTCGTTTGAAGCCATCCACTTTGTGTTAAATTGTTACGGCAGCCTTAGGAAGCAAAGGCAGTACTCATACCAACATATATACTCATAGATGCAGATAGTTGTGCTGGTTCAGGATGCTTTTTCATGTTTTATGGATATAAAATTGTTTCATATGTATTTCTCTGTGAATTGCTTGTATCTCTTGTTTTTCACTTAAAAATAAATCATGGACAATACCACAAGACTATTATTATCTTCTACTTAGCAATATATCTTTTTATTTTTTAATATATTTTTGCATGAATACACATAGGTGGCATCATATTATATAGCCTTTGTATTTTTGGGTCATCCTTTTTGTTTGTTTGTTTGCCTATGTCTTCCCTTTCTTCTCCAAACTACCCATATTGTCATTTCTTGTTCACCAGTGAATACACACACATACACACATGCATGCACTCACACATTGTTTTATGTTGTGTTTTATTATAGTATAATTATAATATATACCTTTTCATCAGTTACACTAAGGGAAATTTTTTGTCCATACAATTGCCAAAACTAGAGTCAGTTTGTATTATACAGTCATTTTCTTGCATCCTGTGCTGTCTACCTAAGCTGTTCAAGTCTCTGTGCCAGGTTATATTCACAGCTAGACAAATGTCATGAATAAGCACACACTATTTCTCCAGTCCTTATTAGAAGCTCAGATTATATATGAGTCATTCATCAGACAATAAATACCTGAAAACACACACACATACACACATTTATATACATACTCATCATACATCAAACATATCTATGTGTTTTTGTGTGTAAATATATATACGGAGGCATTATATATTTAAAACACTGCAAACTGTTTTGCAATGTTCTTTAGCATTAAGCTATCCACAGCTCAGTGTATATATAATTCAAATTTAATTTTATCAGTGTAATTTAGCCATTTAAAATACGTGGCACTTTTATTTTAAAATTTTAAAGAAATAGTCTAATGTATAAATTACTTTGATAATTACATGTAAACTTTCATGACTACCTGCAATGAAAAATTTTAATTTATTTAACATTTATTTTATTTTTTTCATTATTTATTAAGCCCCCATCAAGGGAATTTTTATTTTTTTATTTTTTTGAGATATAAAAAGTATATTTTTTCAATTTAAAAACAAAACAGAGTCACAAAATGGTGGAGTAGAAAGTTTTAAAAATCATTCCTTCCACTAGGAAAATGAAAAAAACTGGAAAGAGGCTAGAATTAAGTAAGTGGTAACCTTAGAACCAGAATGGACGTTTAGAATAACTAGAGGAGTGCCAGAGGAAGTGAGAGGCTGCCACGATTTCATCTTTTGTGAGTGAAAGCACTAACCAGTGACTAGGCCCCATTACTCAGCTTCATGGCAGCAGCAGCTGCATAAACCTGTAGAACAGTGAGGTAGCAGCAACATTCTCCCTAATCTTTGGCATACAGGCCCAAACACCTCAGAGCAGTGGGGGTGTTGATCTAACTCTTCCCAACCTATGGGTTGCAGAACGGTGGGGTGGTGACCAACTCTCTCCAACCACCAGGAATGCACTCCACCCTCTCTGTAGCCTGGGGCGCCAAACTCTCCCTGAATAATGGGCTGGAACATCCATTTTCTTCAAATGCTGGGGCAAACTCACCCTCTCCATACCCACAGATGGAATCCCTCTCTTTGCCCGAGAGGCTATCTAAATTCCAGACCTCAGTTTTCATGGATTTTCCTCTTGAAGCCATTTTCCCTTCAATCTCTCCCCTCTGTCACTTTTAGTCCAGGCTGACACTGGTTTTGTTCACGCAGATCTTGCAAAAACTTATTGATTTAGCATGCAAGAGACAGAGATCCAGCCCACCAGACATTAAGACTTTCCACAAGTCCTTCCAGGATAACTGCATTTCCAGTCCTGACTTACAAGTCCCAAGTTTAGTTAAATCTTCTCACAGGGCACTATCCACTGGGGGCTTCTTTTTCAGAAATTTGGAATTTCTGAAAGTTGTTTTGGTTTCTTTGTGCCCAGCAACTCAGTTCTTAGTTTATCATTTCTTCTCACATTTTTCTGTAAGTTGCAAGGAGAAGCCAGGTCTCACTTTCCACATTTACTTTGGAAATCTCCTTAGTTAAATATCCAAGCTCATCATTTTCAAATTCTGCCTTCCATCTAACATGAGGAGTCAAGTTTACCAAGTTCTCTGCAATTTTAAAACAAGGACCACGTTTCCTCCAGTTTCCAATAATAGTTTCATCATTTCTTTCTCAAGGCTCACTAGAAATAACTGTAGGGTCCATATCCCTACCAACAGTCTCTTCAAAGCAATCTAGGCTTTTCTAGCAAGCATCTCACAATTCCTTCAAAAATTACCCTTTACCCATTTATAAAAACTGTTCCAGCATTTTTGGTAATTGCAAGCAGCATGACTCCACTCACCTGGTACCAATATCAGTTTTAGTTTGCCAAAGGACTGCGGATGCAATGTACCAGAAATGTGTTGGTTTTTATAAAGGGTACTTACTTGGGGTAAAATCTTTACAGTTCCAAGGCCATGAAAAGTCCAAACCAAGGCACCATAAGAGGTGCTTTCTCACCAAAGTCAGCTACTGTTCATTCTGTTTTTGAAGTATGTGGCAAAGCAAGATGGCTGTGATCTCTGCCAATATCTCAGCTTTCCCCTCCAGGTTCACTGTCTCCTCTTGAGCTGCTCTTGGGGCCCAGCCTCCCTTTGCCACTCTGGGGTTTCTGTTTTCCTGCAGTCCTCTCTCTTACACTGCAGAATGGAATATGCTGGCTCCCTTTTCTTCTTTTAGTCTCTTTCTGTGTTCCCATTTATATCAGACCCAGCAAAGGGACAGAGATTCAACCTGAGTCATGCCTCACAGAGGTAGTACAATCAAAAGCCCTAAAGAGATCTTATGCAACTGAATTTAATGCAATCAAAATGTATTATACCCATAAGAATAGATTAGTTCAAACCATAATCTTATGATTTGGCATTCATGAAATAATTTCAAATTGCCACATATGATATCAGAATAAAACATTTTAAAAAATTGGTGGAACTACACTACAAAAAGAGCAGACCTAAGTTAAAGCATTGATTATTGGTAATAATACAATTACAAAAATGTGCTATCATAAGTTTTAACAAATGTTCTACACCAATGCAATTTGTTAATAATAGGATGGTATATGGGATTACCGTATTTTATACATGATTGTTCTGTGAACCTACAACTTCTCTAATAAAGAAAAAGTATTAAAAACAAAATAAATTGCAAAAAATTAATTATGAAGCTTTTTTGTAGAGATAGAGACTTATAAATGAACAATATCCAAGTTTAAAGAACAATTAAATGGAACCCTTAAAACACTTACTAGAGATTACAAATATCAGAAATAAAAATATTTTTTCACCACAGATCCTGCAGAAAATGAAAGGATGAGTATACTATTAAAAATTAGATATGTATAAGATTTAACTACTAAAACTTGAATTTTTACTCTGATGTTCAAAAATAAAAGACAACCAAACTATCAGTTTTTCCATGTTAACAAGGACACCGTGGTACCATTCTCTTAATTATGAGGATTATCCAGATAAGACCTGTGATTTTTTTTTTAATGTTTAACAAAATATCTAAATAAAACATACTACATAGAAATTTTTTCTGAGTTTAAATTTTAAAGCAAGTAATAAGTCTTATTATTCTTCTCAAGAATTATATACTTTGAAGTCAGTGTGTATGCTTTTCCATGCTGTGCATGCATGCATATGTGTGTAAGAGAGAGAGGAAAAGAGATTTCTTTGATATAACACACAGTATTAAAAAGGGAATAACTAAATTTTGTATTTAAGTTTCTAGGAAATTTCAAAGGTCAAGGATAAGTAGATGCAAGATGCTGATGATATTAAGGATACTAATAATCTGAAGCTTGAACCCTTATTTAAAAATACTTTAAATACAGAAATCAGATTTTTAAGTGAATACATTTGAGATATTGATGCATTTAGAAAAATACATTAAAGTCAAAGTCTTCCATTATTCTCTTTGTAAAGTTCTGAAATCTAATTCCAGTATGACTAATAGATTTATAATTACACAGCAAACTTTTATAATTGACCTAAATGTTTATAATTGACCCTGAGTTTAGCTTTGTGTCCGGGTTACTTTTCTATTTGATTTTTGGGAATCATCAGTTAACTATCACTGTTCATTTACACGTCTCTAGAACATGATTCTCTAAGACTGATCATATATCATTTAATATAAAGGATATCTTTATGACAGAAGATCATTCCCACTTCTAAATCATCTTTGTACATTAAATGAAGGATTTCAGCCTCAAACTCTTCAAAAAGCTTGTGACTACACAAAATTAACTTCTGGAATATTTAATTTGGTAATAGGTTTAACTTCATATGCAACTTCATTACCTTATATTACAAAGAATATTTACTTAGTAATTTCTCAAGAATCTCTCACTGCTTTGAGCACCAGAGACAGCAGTGTATAAAATAGAGAAATTACCTCCCTTCAGAGACTTCATTTTAGTGAAGAGCAAAATGGCTAATAAAGAAAACTGTATTAGTTATTCTACCAGACAATGTCATCTGAAATGTTATCTATGCCATAAATTCTGGACAGTGCTTAGATTTGCTATTCTCCAAGTCTTTGCATCAGTCTGGACCATAATTTTTAACTTTTGAAAGATTTCTTATTATCAATTTAGGATTTGTGATTTTTCCTGAACTATTCATAGTTATGATTGAACATTCAACAATGTTAAAAACCTAATACATACTCATAATAGAAATTCATTGTATAAAATAAATTGGAACTATAAATTTCAAGGCATATCATTTATTTTCAGCAGTCTCTTGGGTAAGTGTAAATTTACATGAGTAACAACTTGGAGAAGTGTCAGTCAAAAATTTATTTTTAATTCTTATAATATTATAAATTATTTTAAAAACAGTGATACATGAGTAATAGCATAATCTTCCAAATAACACTGGTTATTGCAATCCTTTTTTATCACATAAATTCTTGTGGATGTGTAGTTGTACACGATTATACTGTTAATTTGCATTTCCCTAATGACTAATGCTGGGCATTGCTTCAGGAATTGACATATGTATTGTAGAATTCCCCAGTGAAGCCATCAAGGCCTGAAATTTTGTTGTTATTGTTTGAAGATTTTTAATTACTAATTCAATTTTGTTACCTTTTATAGGTTTCTTCAGATCTGCTATTTCTTCTTGAGCCAGTCTTGCTAATTTGTGACTTTCTAGGAATTTGTCCATTTCATCTAAGTTATCAAATCCGTTAGCACACAGTTGTTTAATGGCATCCCCTTATACGTATTGATTTGTATATGGTTGGTGGTGATGTTGTCTCTTTCATTCTTGATTTTAGTAATTAGATTTTTCCCTCTTTTTTTTTCTTGGTTTGTCTTAATACTTTTTTTTTTTTTTTCATTTTTTAATTGATCTTTTCCCAAAACAAAATTTTGGTATCAATTTTATTGTTCATTTCTTTGTTTTGTATATCATTTATTTCTACTCTAATCTATATTATTTCTGTCCTGCTGTTTAATTTGGGTTAAATTTGCTCTTCTTTTTCAATTTTCTTGAGGTAGAAAGCTAAATTATGCATTTCCTAAAGATACTTTCTAATTGCCTTTGTGACTTTTTTATTTGAGCCATAGGATATTTAGTAACTTGTCTAATTTCCAATTATTTGCCTATTTCCCAAATATCTTTCTTTTGTTTATTTCTAATCTTGACCTATTTAGGACTGATAACAAACTCATTTAAATTACAATCCTTTTATATTTATTGAGATTTTTTATTGCCAGCGTATGTTCTACTTTGGCTGATGTACCATTTGAACTTTAATGAGTTTTGTATTTTCCTGTTTGCTGTTACTGTTTCCTGGAGGAATGATCCATATCAGTTAATTTGGAAAATGTGATTGACAGTGCAGATCATGTCTATATACTCACTGTTTTTTTGTCAATTACTGAGACAGGAGACTGAAACTCTAAACTAAAATTGTTAAATTGTTTATATCTCTTTTAATTTCAGACAATTCTTTGTTCCATGTACTTTGTGACTTAGTTTTTAGGTACATGTACATTTTCAATAATTATATCTTCCTGATTAATTGTCCCTATTATACAAATGAAATTATCTTTTTTATTCTGTATCATTACTTATTGTTCTAGTGTTTGCACATTATATATTCACAATAACTTTATTTTCAATGTATTTGTGGACAACACATAGTAATAAAGAACATATTTCATCTAGTATGAGAATTGCTGGCTTTTAATCTGAATGTTTTGTTCATTCACATTTAGTGTAATTAATGAAGTATTTGGCTTTACAACCCTCATTTTGACATTTGTTTTCCATATATTCATGCATTTTGTTTATATTCCCCCTTTACTATCTTCTTTCTATTACACCTAATTTCCTGGTGATCCTGTACTCCTCTGTCACATGGCAAGGCACACAGCAGCATCTGCTGGTCTATTCTTTTTCTTCGGGGTTTTATAGCTTTCATCTTCTTGCTTCCATGGCTTTCTCCCTCTTTTTATCAATTTCACTCTCTTATAAAAGACTTCAGTAAGAGGATTAAGACCCAAACTGAATGATGTGGGTCATATCTTAACTTAAGATCCTACTCACCAAAATCCGACTTAAAATGCATCCACATTCATAGGAATGAATTAACTTTAAGAAAATATTTTCCGGAGTACATATAACTTCAAATCATCACATATGGTAAGCTATTTTTGCTTTATAAGAAACCTCCAAACTCTCTTCCAAAGTGGCTACATAATTTTGCATTCTGTTAAACAATGAATGAGACTTTCTGTTACTCCACATACTTTCCAGCATTTGCTGTTGTAAGTGCTGGTATAGCTCATAAGATTTTAGCCTTTCAAATCGATGTGTAGTGGCATCTCATTGTTGTTTTAATTTCCAGTCCTCTAATAATATATGATGTGGAACATCTTTTCGTATGAATATTTGCTATTTGTATATTTTCTCTTCAGATATTTAAACCTTCTTTGATTTCTTTTATCAGAGTAATTAAATTTTCTCATATAGATCTTGTACATATTTTGTTAGTTTTATAGTAATTATTACTCTTTTTTTGTGCTGTTGTTAATGGGGTGGAATTTTTTATTTCAAATTCCAGTTCTTCATTAGGGGGTATAGGAAAGCAATTGACTTTAGCATATCTTGCAGCATTGTTATAATTGCTTTTTAGTTCCAGTTTTTTGAAGATTTTCTGTGATTTTCTACAGAATCAATGGTATGATCTGTGAATAAAGATTTTTAGTTTTGATTCCCGATCTGTATCCCTTTTTTGTCTTATTGTAATAGGTACAACTTCTAGTATGATACTGAATAGGAGTAATGAGAGGAGTCAGACTTGCTTTGGTCCCAAACATGGAAGGGAAAGAATCTAATTTCTCCTCATTATGTGTGGTGTTAGCTGTCAGTTTTTCATATATGTTCATTATCATGTTGAAGAATTTTCCCTCTGTTCTTAGTTTGCAGAGCATTTTTATCATAAATTTGTATTGGATTTTGTTAAATTCTTTTTCTTCTTTTGATATGATTGTATTATTTTTGTTCTTTAGGCCATTAATGTTATGAATTACATTAATTGATTTTCAAATTCTGAACCAGCTTTGCATACCTGGAATAAATATCAATTGGCTGTGGTGTATAATACCTTTAATACATTGCTGGATGTGATTTGCTATTATTTTGTTGAGGATTTGTGCCTTTATGTTCATGAGAGATATTGGTCTGTAATTTTCCTCCCTAGTAATGTGTTTGTCTGGTTTCTGTAGTAGGGTAATGCTGGCTCCATAGAATACATTAAGAAGTTGTCCTTCTGCTCTTTTTCTTAGAAGATATTACAGAGAGCTGGCATCATTTCTTCCATGAATGTTTGGTAAAATTTACCAGTGATTCCATCTGGGCATTGTGTTTACTGTTTTGGAAGGTTGTTAATTGGTGATTCAAATTTTTTTTAATAGATATAGCCCTATTCAGATTATCTATGTACTTGTTGGTTAGTTAATTTTTCCAAAGTTCTTGGATACGGTGTCCGTTTTTTCTGTCTTTTCTATTGTTGTTTTTCAGTTTTAGAAGTTTCAATTGACATAGCATCAAGTTCACTGACTCTTTTTCTGTTGAGGAGCCTAATTAAGACATTTATTTCTGTTACAGTGTGTTTTATTTCTAGTATATCATTTTTATTTTAGGTTTCAATCTTTCTTTTTATACTATCCATCTGTTCTTGCATGTATCCACTTTATCCATTAGAACCCTTAGCATATAGTTATTTTAAATTCCTGGTCTGCTAATTCCAACATAGCTACAGTATTTGATTCTCATTTTAATGCTTTTTCTGTCTCTTCAGACTTTTTTTTTTTTTTTGCTTTTTAATTTGCCTTGTAATTTTTTTGTTGAAAGCCAGGCATACTTTACCAGGTAATAAGAAACTATAGCAAATAGGCTTTTGTGTGAGGCTTTATGATTTTATGGCAGGATTTAGGGTACATCTACTGTTTGCTGTAGCTGTACATGTCAGAGGAACATTTCTTTGTTGTCCTTGTTTTAGTCTACAATGCTGTCCTATTTACTTCATAAATAGGGTCTGAGACAGTTCTTTTCAGCTATAATTTTCTGTTAATATATAGGAGCCATATTAAAGTGGTACTAGCATGTGGAGGAAGGGAGGTGTTTTATAATCCAATATTCAGTGTCAGTCTTTTAGTGAGCCTGTGCACCTGGGCTGTGGCCTTCATATAAGTGTCTCAGGCCACCCTCTCCTTAGGTGAAGCAGGGATGCTAGAAGGGTTCTGATTTGGTTATTTATTTTCCTTCAGATTGGTTAGACTCTTGGAGAATTCAAGTTGGTTTGGCTCTGGTAAAATAATTTCCCTTGAGGGCAGCAGGCATTTTTTAAGGAGAACAGAAAACTGTAGACATTTCAAAATTGTGACTTTTCTCCTTCCCCTGACAGGACTGGGAAGAAATTTTCTCTGCTCTTCAGAGTGGGAGTCTGATGATGGTCCTGGAGGTAAAACTCACAAAAATGTGGGTACCCCTGTAAGGCCAAGCCTTCTGGGATTTTTATCTCTCAAATTAGCCCAAGTTCAGTCTCCAGCAATTAGTTAATTACACATTAAGTTTCCTCCCCTCTGTTGGCTCTAACTGTGGTTTCTTTTCTCCTTAAGCTATGATTCTCTGTATCTATTTCTCCAAGAGGCAATGGCTTGCCCTCAACCTCAATTCTCTGATGGATCTAAGAAGAGTTGTTGATTTTCAGTTTTTCTTCTATATTCTTGTGAGATTGGAGTAATGTCTTCCAAGCTCTTTAAATGCATTTCTTCAGGTGGAACTGAGTTTCTATCTATTTTTCTCTTGCTGCTTTCAAGGTTTTCTCTTTCTCTTTATATTGTTTCACCAGTATTTTTGATATGGATAGGTCTGTCTGTTTGCTTCATCCTACTTGGGATTGTATGTCATTAAATTTTAAAAATTTTACGCCATTATTTCTTAAAATACTCCCCTATTCTTTTGTTTACTCCTTTCCTTCTAAACTATCTTTATACTTATGTTGGTGCATTTGATTTTTTTCCACAGTTATCTGTGACTCTTCACTTTTCTTCAATATTGTTTTCTTTTGTTCAACAGATTGAATAACACCTTTTTTTCTTTCTTCAAGGTAACTAATTCTTCTCTCACCTCAAATATTCTCTTGAGAATTTAAGTATATTTTGGTTTTTTTAATTTCAGTTGTTATACTTTTTAAATCTAGATTTTCTATTTGCTTTACTTTAAAAAAATAACTATATCTCTATTGATATTCTCTATATGCTGAAACATTGTCATCATATTTTCTTTTATTATTTGGACATGTTTTGAATAGCACTTTTGATGTCTTTATCTTCTAAATCTAACATCCATCTGAGCCCTTCAAACATGATATCTCTTGACTACGACTTTTTTCCTGGAATATGACAGACATTTTCTGGGTGGACATTTTCAATAATATATTACTGAAACTCTGGATTTTGTTCTTTAATTTGTCCTCCCCTCTGCTAACTCGTTTGGACTTAAAGTGAGTAATCTTTCCTATGGTCTCTGACTTCTGATGTCTCTGCTCATTTTGTTTTTTTAATTTTTATTTTTTAGTCAGGCTTTCTTGGTTCCCTCCGCATCTGCATAGCTTGGTGTTCAGCCAATGATTTCAGTAGAGATTGTGCCTTAAACACTTTAAACACATAAGGCTTCCAACTTCTGACAATTGATCTTTGTGGGTTTTGAAAAATACATTCAAATTTAAGCTAGTTCTCATTTCTGCCTCAGCTTTTACTCTTTTGCCATGTTCTCCCTTGCTTCCACTTTCCATGTTTAGGATATTCCAGATAGCCAAGGATCTGTGGCAACTTTATCTACCTCCTCTGTGGTTCTGTATCCAAACCAATCTTGATAAACTTCTGGATAGTTTACTGGCCAACCCAAGCTAACCACAACCTCAGTCAAACCTGCAAGTTTCTCACTCACTTTCCCTTTTTACCACTTTTACATAACTAAGCCATGTGTATTGCCTTCCCTCTCTCCACCTTAAAACATATCCACTCCCTTAGGCGCAAGGCTGCTGGTTTTCACAGCCAGTTTCATAGTTAAAATGTACGTTTAAGTATAGCCAGAGATATGGAAGTCGGGGAACATCACCTGAAAGGAGGGCTAGAAATTTCTGCTGTTATTATGTGAAGGGGTAGATGGATTTAAAAAAAAAAAAAATTCTTCACTTCTTGCTGCCTTTATCAATTTTCAATGTCCTTATATAATTGTTTTGACACTTTTATCAGTTTTACTTGTTTTATTGAAAGGGGATTTGGCAAAGTTTTGATAGCAAATACTTCTAATATTATGTTCTCTAATATATGTGTATTAGTATCTCATTTCATATCCTTCTGGTAATTGTGATGCTGCATTTATTCCATATGTCGTTCATATGTCTACTTCTGAGTAGCATAACATCTTCGTAATGAATTGATCCTTTTTGCCATTATGAAGCACCTTCCTTATTTCTTTTGATATTCCTTATTGTGATATCACTTAGGTTAATATTATCGATATAGCCACCTCACTTTCTTTTCCTTATTTTTGCTTTATATTATTATATATCATTTTCATTGTTTTATTTTTAACTTGCCTTATTTTTTATATTTAAATTGAACTTATCATAGAGTGCCAGTGATTAGAATGTTTTATTTTATTTTTGTTGTTGATTGTTTTTAATACAATCTGATATTCTTTGTGTTTTGATTGGAGTGTTTATAACAATTACAATTAATGTGATTATTGCCATGGAGGGCTTTAAATCTATTGCACTGCTTTTCATCTCTTTTTCTTCTTTTCATTTCTAAATTTGCATTACATTTTTATGGTTTATCTCTATTTTATATATATTAACTTTATTATTCTACTTGATTTTTTTTATAGTGGTCACCCTGAGAATCATAATAATTTTTAAAATTTATCAGAGTTGGGTCTGTCTTCATATAATATCATATCACTTACTAAGAACCTTGCAAGAGTAAAATTCTTATTCCTTCCCATATTTTCTGGACTGTTTTTGTTATATATTTGTTTTTATATATGCTATGCATTTAAAAGATGTATATATATGTATATATTTCTATTCATTAATTTGTGCAGATAAATCTTTTAATATGGCATCATTATCCCTTTCTCTTATGAATTCTTTATTTTTCTTAGTTCAGGGTTGCTAACCATGAATTCTCTCAGTATTGTTCATCTGGAAAAGTCTCTACTTATTATTCTAGTTTGACAAGTTTTTTATTTTTTCATTCTATACTTTAAATATGTCACTCCATTATCTTCTGTCTTGTTGTCTCTAAACTTAATTCTGTTTGTTTTCTTTTTTAATGTCTAGTCTGCTCTTAATTCTATTCAGTGTTTTTATCATTCCTGTTATAAAGTTTTTCACATTTTGCATTTTGAGTATTTATATCTTCTGTTTCTCTCTTCATCTCAGTGACATTTTCTTCTGTCTTCCCAAATATGTGAAACAAATATACAATTGTTACTTTTAAAAATGTACTGGCTTTTTACATCATTTATGTCAATTATTTCTCTATTAATTTTTCTCCTGGCAATGCGAAAAAAAAATCTACGCTTTTGGCATAATTGGCAATTTTTTATTTGATTCCAGAAATTGTGAATTTTATGCTATTGGTTACTTGATTTTTGTTGTATTCTTTTAAATAGTAAGATAGACCATATCCTAGCACACATTTGAGTTATTAGTCTTCAGCTGACTCTTTTTAAGATTTTCAGTGTCAGTCAAGAAGCACATTTAGTCCAGATCAGTGAGTTTTTAAATCATGACTCTATAGACATTTTTGACTGAATAATTATGTGGGAGGTGAGAGGCTGTCCTGTGTATTGTAGACAAGTTAGCAACATTCCTGGCCTCTCCCGATCAGGTGCTAGCAGTATCACCTTCAGTCATTACAAGCATTTCTCTAGATATTACAAAATGTGTCCTGGAGAGAAAAAAAATCACCCTTTGTTGAGGAACACTAAGCTGATAAGGTCACATAAATATGGCACTTTTGTGAATTAGGAGATCTTTCCATCCCAGCTGGTGAAAATAAAATGTCCCCAGCCCTGAGTGAGCTCTGAGAATTGCTTGGTCTACTGCTTGCAATTGGTTCTTCCCCCATTTTTCAGTAGTTTGCTTTCACACATTAGTTTTCATTCAAAGGCAAAGAAGGAGCCTCTGCAGATCTCCAGAAATTTCATTGTCCATTTTTTTTTTCTTTATTAGAGAAATTACGGATTTACAGAACAATCATGCATAAAATACATGGGTCCCATACTCCACCAGCCCACAGCAACTTTCACTGGTGTGGAACATCTCTTCCAATTGGTGATAGCATATTTTTATAATTGTACTATCAATTAAAGTACATGGTTTAATTTAGAATTCACTGCATAGTGTAATTTCATGGATTTAAAAAAAAATGATTGTTACCATATATACAATTTAACATTTTCCCTTTTAATTATATTCAGATATGTATTTCAGTGTTGTTAATCACATTCACATTGTGGTGCTACCATCACCACCATCCATTACTGAAATATTTCATCATTCCAAATAAGAATGCTATACACTTTAAGCCTTAACTTGCAATTCCCTATGCTCACCTCAACCCCTGGAACCTATATTCTAGATTCTGACTTTATGAGTTTGTTTATTCTAATTGTTTCAAATCAATAAGACCATACAGTATTTGTCCTTTTGTGTCTGGCTTATTTCACTCAACATAATGCCTTCAAGGTTCACCAATGTTGTTGCATGTATCAAGACATCATTCCTTTTAAAGGTTTTGAATAATATTCCATTGTATGTGTATACCGCATTTTATTTATTCATTCATTGGTTGATGGAGAACTGGGCTGCCTCCATCTTTTGGCAACTGTGATTAATGATGCTATGAAAATCAGTGTGCAAATATCTGTTTGATCCCTGTTCTCAATTCTTTTGGGTATATACCTAGTAGAGGGATTTTTGGGTCTTATAGTAGTTCTATACTTAGCTTCTGAAGAACTGCTAAACTGTCTTCCACAGTGGTTGCACATTTTTACTTTGCCACAAGCAATGAATGAATGTTCCTGTTTCTCCACATCCTCTCAAAATTTTTTCACAATTTTTATCTCTAATATTTCATATAAGTATTACCCAGAAAAAAGGAATCAATTATTTGTCTTAAGGAAAAATTTGTGTGATATATGTTTAAAATAACTATTCAAGAATAAGCTCACATAAATATATTTGAAAATAAGTAATTTACGGCTAAGAGTACTTATGTTAAAATAGGCTGTATTGCAAATACTAAGAAAGTCATTACCTAGTTTTTGAACTGTTAAATTTCATGTCAATAAATAATCACATTACTTTAAAGAAGCTTATGGATAAGCTTAAAAATGATACCTCATTCTGGAACATTTGAATGTAATATATAGTTGAATTTATTCCAATATTTGTGAAAAATGTAGGTTAAAATTGTAGTACTACGTCTGATTCTCATATAATGAAAATTCATGAATGAATAAAGAATTGTTTCTATTAACATTGAACTGAAAGTAAAATAATGAAAACTTACACTCAGAGGCAGTTGAAAATGCCTTCAAAGAATATTGATCAAACTTCTAAAATATAAGGTCTTCACATGTTTACTGCTAATTACAACAACACATTATTATGAATACCTCCTAGGATGAAACTTAGAAATGTACTGAATTTAACTGGAAATTAATTTGTTAAATAATGTGCTATTTTGATATTTTAATTTATTAATACTGAATCAAACTAAATATTTGATTTGAAGATAGTTATATTTGTACCACATATGTTTGCATTATTTTTTTTACAATTGTCATGCTATGATTGATTAACTCTTCTGGAAGATATTAACAAGCCAGCCTTTAAATTTTTCACTTTTCAGCTCTGCTGCACTTCACACTTATAAGCTTGTTATTATATTACTTCAAAACCTATTTGCCTTTGAAGTCTAAAATATCCAACTGTCAGAAAGCAAAGACATTTGGTAATTAATTTAATACCAAACCAGACATCTGCCAAGGCAATGAACAGAGATAATTAGATATGCATTTTCTATTATTCATTATACTTCAAGCACAGGCTGATGTGTTTGTTTTTTTTTTGCCAAATGTATATATAATTTTTTTTTAATTTTTAAGGTAGATACTCAATTTATCATGTATGACAGTTAATAGAAAACTTTATTTTACTGATTTTTTATTGAAATGGCCAATTATCTTTCCTTACATCCAGTAATTCTATAGCATTAGATAATGTTATACTCACAAGTAAGGGGTTAATGCTATTAAATTCTTGTGGTTCCTAATTTATTATTGGGATTTACAAAAATTACTCCATGTGCATTGCCATTTGTGTACTCAAATATTTTACCAATATTTGGAAGTGAATATGTACATATTAATTGAAAAGAGAATTGGATAGAGAAGTTTTGTTCATATTATAATTTTGTTATTCTGATTAGAAATGAAGTTATCTTAGAGGATTTCACAATCATTGATTGAAAATATTAAAGTTCAGGAATGCCAGAAATGACACTGAAGCAACCATGCAATGTAGCCTTCTAAACACTGATGCTGAGACAAATTATCCTGAAATTCTGTGTTTCTAAACAGTTATCATTCATTCTCATTTTTGCATTTCTACAGTGAGAGGGTGGGCTTATCTGGCCTTGTTTCCAAACTGAAGATTGCAGCTCTGCTCCATCTGACTCCCATCCTTTATGTATCATCAAGCTCTAAGAGATATCTTTTCATGGCAATATCAGAATTGCCAAAGGGAAATGCTAATGGTACAGCCCATTTCTAGCCTCTATTTGCATAAAGTATGCCAGCATCCATTGACCCAAGGAAACCACATGACCTGTCCCAAAGACAAAGGGCCAGAAAATATGCTCTGTTTCCAGTGGAAGACAATGCAGGGTAACATAGCAAAGGACATGGATCCAGAAAGGAGAGACAAATTTGGGACAATAATTCAATCTACTATACCATCTATGTATCTTCTGCTATGTACTCATCAAATACAATAAGCATTCCCATAAAGCTTCATGCTTAATTTCAATTTGCTCATGCTTTTTCCTCAGTTTGAAGTAGATTCTCTCTATCCCTCTCTGATTTGTCTCTCTTTTGCTCTCTTTCTCTCTCTCTCTTTCTGTCTCTGTTTCTCTCTTTCACTCTTGTCCTTTGAATATAAAATATTTCTTCTTCGTAATTTATTATTGAAGCCAACCACCCACATCCATTTTGGGTATAGTTATTCTCCAGCATAAAATGAGCATTTCCTTTACTTCAGTTTCTGTCCTTTGTTTCATTCTGTTGGTTGTCACTCCTGCACATGAAAGGCAATACATAATTTTGTTGCATAAATTAAGGAAAAAGCTACATCAAGAAAATTAAAAGCCATATTTTCACAAATACAGAGTGACTTAAAAATCCCAAATAATTCTTTATTTACAGCAAATTTGCAAGAGGATTACTTTAAATTCAAAATAAAAATATGCATATCATTGTGCTAATGTGATTTTAGAAATATATCCATTCAATAATATCAAGTATGGTTTTAAATTTATTTATTAAGGATTCTGGATAAAGCTATTAAAAATGTCCTTCCTACTATTAAGCAGGAAAGAAAGACCCACAAATTCTTCCCAACTGGATACCATCTTCAGATGCTTGACATTCATGCTTTGTGCCATTGCAAAGTTTTCAGACACCTGTCACAGACCGTGTAGATAGATAGAACAAAGTCTTAATCTGCTTTAATGTTTCTTTGTGATCCTAGTATATCTCCTGATATTGGCACCGTTAGAAAGACTACTTGTCATAGTATATGGTAGTTTTGAATACCTAGCTCCCTTTTAGGACTACCTTCTGAATTCTGACTTTTCCCTTTTTGGCCCCCAGGGACCATTCTTAAAACAAAAAATAGAATATTCACTAAACAAATGCTAGTTGAGTGATTGACTATAACCAAACAATACCAGAATCTTTTTCCAAGTCTTACATATTCTAAGCCTGAAATCAAAATAGCAGAGTCTACTATTTTTTGCTAAGATTATGAGACTCAATTGCTAGCCTTTATTGATATCTTTATGTAGAAACTACTTTTAATAAAACAATTGTTGGCTTATAATTACCATGTTTACTTTTATAAAATGTATAAACTTAGTTTGCTTTATGCTCTCAAACCTTAATGACTATCATGGTATCACTTTCAGGTAGGAGACTTTTATTTAGAAAGGTAAAGAGACATATATAATAGAATGTCCTTTATACATTATGCATACTTTATTAATGCATATATTGTAATCATATAGTTATAGAATTCTAACATATATTTCAGTACATATTTAATGTATATTATAAACTCTAATATATGGTTTTAACACACATACAAATCATATGAAAAGTATATTATAAATATTACATTATATATAATAGTAATATATAATGTTTTAGATATGGATTCATATATATATTCTGACTATAACATCTATAATTCTCACCTGTAATGGAAGCATTTAAAGCCTTAACCTCTCCCTTCCATTTGCATTTGTGTAAGCAGCTAAATGGTGAACTAGCTTATAGTCACAGACTACCTCCAGCTGCCTGGATTTGAAGGGTTAAGTTCAGCAGCCCGATTGTGTTGTATTGAGAAGCAGGAGGGGAGTTGTCCATTTCCCTCTTCTTCAGGTTTGAATGTGGAAGACAGATTGATCCTCCTCAGAACAGATTACCTGGCTTTTTGTAAAATACAGAGTGAGATGCAAACTTCAAGGGAAAATTACTGAATTTCTTATTTATAAAGTACTCAAGGACTTTTGCAATATATTAAAATATATGAAGGTAGTGAACAATACTTGCAAGTGTATGTGTGTAAAAGATCATAACCAGTTATTTTATTTTTCATTTCTTAAAGCTTATCCTAAGATGAACAAAGCGAGAAATCCTGAATAGGGTCTTCTTAGGGCCTTATCTGGGTTCCTTTAACAAAGTATATTTAGTGCCCAAATTTCATGAATTTCCCTAACTCCATAACTTTACTATTTGAACATCCTTCTGATTTTAATGTCTCTGGTGAAATTGTAATGTGTTGCCCATATCTTCCTTCAAGTATGATGGACTTATTCTCCCAGATTCTGGGAATGTTGTCATAAAACTGCCCTCAGCAATCAGTTATCTTTGGTGAATACTTGAGAAAAAACTTTTAATAACTCTGACAGGATCCCTGTCATACTTCAGATTAAAAACAAAATAAAACAAAACTGCTTCTGTCAAAGGCATGTTTCCTTTCAGAGGAAGCTCATAACCCATGATTTGTCAAAGTGTTGACATGGGCAGATAAAGGTCTGGTCTCCTCAACCCAATTTCAGGCAATTCAGAAGGTCAGTCCTGCTCACGGGTTCATGGGGTCAGCTGAAGAAGGTTTTTTTTAGGGACTTCAGTGCAGCTCAACTTCCTTTCCTGCTCAATATTGTTTTCTTCTCCTCCCTTTACCTTGTGGATTTAAAGAGCACCCCCTAATAAATATTCTGCATACAAATCATCATTTAGCAGTCTGATTCCAAGGAACCTAACCTGTGACAATGATGAAACTGCATTGTAGACCAATTAATTTACTTCTGCTTTAAAACTCAACATGAATATTACCTCTTCTCTAAAGTGTTCTCAGAGTCTTTTTTAAAATTCCCTTTCTATTGTGCACATCATATCACATTTTACACAACTTTGTTCATAGATCACATAGTAGTATATTGTAAATTGTCACGTACATGTCCATTCTCCACCTTAGTCAAGCAAAGCCCTTGCTTTTTCTGGAATGTGTTTTGTCTTATTCAGCTTTCTGTGACATTGTTTCCATTTCATGGTATAGTGGTGCAATAATGTTGCTTGAATTAATGTTCATACTATGCTAAATTGTCTGTCTTGTAAAAAGGTCGAAAAGAAAATTAAAAGATAAAAGCCAAGACAAACATAGTAAGGTAAATTAAAAATTTTAATGAAATATTTTTGGAGAGATTTTGAAACATAATAGCTTAACATCAAGTGCCTTTTATAAAAACAATTCAACAGAAAACATCACTTTGAAGAATTCCTCTTGGAGATACAAATGAGGACAGAAAAATAGAGAATCTCAATCTAAAACAAAATAATTTAGAATAAAACAATAAAATTCTTAGTAAATATTTCATTTAATAACAATTTTATCAAATAATTTAAGTAGGATAAAAGTAGAACTGGACAACAAAATTCAATCATAAGACCTATAATTCAAATCAGAATATTTTATTCCTATATTTGTCACTAGAGCTCATTACAAGGCCAAGTTCAGAAATGTGAATGGAAAATTCATGGAATGGATGAAGTTGAAATGTGTTCCATAAAATGACAATGGCAACCCTTAATTTTATTAATTTGTACTAAATATCTATACTTCTGAGTTACAGGATGTGCCCTTCCATTCCCTTGTCTTTTTAGTAAGGCAACTTCAAGCTCTCAGTAAAGAATTTTTCTCCCTTAAATTAGTAGTTCAATTTGCTTATACTTATATTTTCAATCCTAGATATCAATTAATCATGTTAGGAAATTCTGCTATAAATTAAATGTGGGTTACCTTTTCATTTATTTTATTACCTCTAATAAAATGATTTATTTTTATAGTAATTCCTTCCTAGTTTTAAATTTGCTGTACATAAACTCTAGGAATCTACAGCCATACTAAAGTTTTGAATTATAGTAAATGTCTGAGAGACTCCAAGCATGAAATTAAAAAGCCATTTTATACTAAGTTAAATACATGTAAACATACGTCTTTGCACTTAAAGGGAGACAGCGCTCAAAATTTCTTGGAAATTTCTGAGAAATTGTGGATATCTGTACTATGTTAATATATGTGTGCATGTGTAAGGTGTAATGTTATTGATGTTCTCATCATTAGTATGTTGCTTTCACAGTTTATTTAACGGAAATAAATATATCTATTAGGACTTTTAAATGTTATTCAATCTCATTCCTATTTCCCACATAAGACCTTAAATTATTGATTGTGCAATACATGGGGCATGAGAAACATAGCATTCAAGTTTATTTTTATTACATTTTATTCATATTTTAAGCTATTTATTTAAAATCTATGCCAATTGAGCAATTGAATGAATAGTCATCATTGCCTTTCTTTTCAGTGCCACTAGATGATGAGAAGTTTGCTTTTTTTAAATAAAAAAGCTCCTTAATAAAGTTTAACATAACAAGAAACTTGACTCCTGATATATGGTACCTCCTTAAAGTAAAGGAAAGCTTATTTCTTAACAGTGTCAGGAAAAGCAACAACAACCACAACAATAAAAATAAATGCAAATGAAATTTATTATTAATCCTACAATCCCTAGTAGTTGAAACTCTATCTCTAAATCTTTGGAAAAAATCATACACTTAATCATACACTTAAATGTAACTGTTTTGGCAACATGATTATATAACAATATAGTGAAATATAAAGAATATTTTTTTAAAAGCTCCAATTCCTTTACCATTATATAACCATTACATATTCAATATTGTTATTTCTTACATACCTAGAAAGACAAAAGGAAGAAACAAGGAAACACAAATGGAGAAGGGAACTAAAAGTAATATAATTTAGGAAAGAACCAGGATTAATCCACATACTCTGTTGGCTTTATTTATTTGCATCCCATATGTGGTTATTTGGAGATATGTGCCCCAGAAAAATATGTTCTTAAACTTTATCCATTCCTGTGGGTATGGACTTTTGAAAAAAGGCGCTTTTGATGAGGTTAATTCAGTTACTGTGTGGACCAGCTGGATCAGGATGGGCCTTAATCCTTGTACTGGAGGTCTTTTAGAGAAAGTCATAAGGAAAGAGAAAATCACAGAGAGCAGCTACAAGGTAAATGTCAGAGGAACCCAGAAGAGAAGGAAGAAGCTAGAAGAGTTTGCCATGTGAATTGCCATGTGACAGAAAAGTCAAGGACCAAGGATCACTGGCAGCCAGTCCCACCTTGATGACACCTTGATTTTTGACCTCTCCTAGCCTCAAAACTGTGAGCCAATAATTACCTGGTATTGGCTTTAGCAATGAGGAAACTGAAGTATATAAAATTAACTTTTTTTGTGTGTATATATCTATGATTTTAACACAAGCATACATTTGGAAACCACTACCACAGTCAGGACACAGAATAATTCCATCACTCAGAAAATTTTGAAGAAATCTAACTTATTAAAATTTTTTTTATGATTTGTGTTTTTGCTGTTCTGTATAAGAAATTGTTTCTTAACACAAAGGAACAAAATTTTCTTCTGTTTTCTTTGATAGTTCAAATTCACGGACCAGTTGGTGACATTTGCAATGCATATGTATAATATAGTTTCATATCCAGAATAAAGAACTCTCAAAACTCAATAAAAAATAAATTTAAAATGGGAAAAACATGTTGAACAGCCAATTCACAAATGAAAATATATGTATGAAAAGTAAGCACAAGAAAAGTTACTCATCACCGTAAGTCATCATGGAAATTAAAATTAAAATTGCAATGAAATACCGCTACATAATTATTAGAATGGCTAAAATTAAAAAAAGACTGACTCTACCAAATGTTGGCACAGATGTGGAGGAACTGGGACTCTCATAAATTACTGGTGGGAATAAAAAATAATGCAACCACTTTGGGAAACAATTTGCTGTTAAGCACATACCTGCCTTATGATCCAGTAAATCCACTCTACAAATTTGCTCAAGAGAAATAGACACATATGCTAAATGTGGACTATATGCCTTTACCTTTTCTTTCCCAAACCTTCCAGTTCTTTACCCTTCCAGTCGCAGCAACCTTCCATTCCTAAACAGTTAAAAGGTAAGCCTCAGGACTTGTGACTGATCAATAAATCTTGTAACACTGCCTTCTCTAGAAGTCCTGCTGCCCCTTCTGTGCCTGTGCCTGTGCCTTCTCCATCTGCACATGGGCATGCAGTATAAAGGACCACTCTCATTTTGCATTGAGTGTGGACAACTGAGCTCAGAAAATGCTGTCTCTCCTCCCACCACCAAAGATGAGGACCCCTTGTAAGCCTACTAAATAAATGCTCCATTACTCATGAAGCTGGACTTGTCCAAGTCTTTCTTTGGTCTGATGTATCCACCTCATTTGGGAGGGAAGCTGTTGTTTTATACAGTTCCTTGCCATACTTGGGACACTAAGAATTTTGCACAAATGTTTATATCAGTTCTATTTGTAAGCCAAAAACTTGAAGTGGCCCAAATGTTCATCTTTATTTTAGCAAATGTAACTCACTCTGCTCTATCCACACAGTGCAATGCTTTTCACCAATTAAAATGCTTGTCAGTATAATAACATAGGTGAACCTCAAATTAACTTTGATCAGTGAAAGAAGCAAAATGAATACAAAGGAGTACATATAGTATAATTCAATTTATATATTACTCTAAGAAATGAAAGCTAATCTATATCAAATGAGCTATAGAAAGCATATCAGTGGTTGCATAGGACTGGCGAGGGTTAGGAGAGGAGGATTATGAAGGGATATGAAGAAACCTTTGGAGACAATGAATATGTTGATTGTGTTGATGGTTTCATGGGTGTATGGATATGACAAAATGTACCAAACAGTACTTTTTTTTTAATACCCCAATAAAGCTCTTTAGAAAATAAATAAAAATAAATTCGCCATAAGTCACAGAATCATATTATTTTCTGAGGAACAATAGGTAGTATAAAGTGGCAAATAATGAAAGGTATTTGTTGTCATCATCACGTTTTTGTTGTTTATGAAAGCATTTTCACACATAGTGGATATAATTTGAGCCCATATACAGAAAAATTAACTCTGTCCCTTCTGGTTTATATTTCAGTTGGAGGCAGAGAACAAAAATAACAGAAAAAAATGTGAAATTGGTTAAACTAATTCACGTGAAAACATAATCTCACAAGGAGAGAGTGAAGAAACTTAATCTTGGCTATCTGATCCCCATAGCAAGCAAGTGATCTGTGTGACCATGTGTGCAAGGCTACCCACTAGCCAGATGTCAGCTGACTTTGCACATGTGTAACTCTGGAGAAATTATCTCTCCATCAATGCCACTGAAAAAAAGTACATTGTAATTATCATACAATATCTACCACCTAGAGCTGCTGAGAATCTAATTAAGTAATTTCTGCAAATTACTTTTAGATGTCTGAACGAAAAGAATTTTATGAACGTCAATTATTGTTTTGAGGAATTTGCTGCTAATTAATGTCTTTGAATAAATGAATATTTCCATCTTTGTATATTATGTTGACTATTTTCCCTAGTTATATAATTTACCCTATTTCCCTTCCCAGAGAAATAAATAAAAATTTTTTCAAATAAATTATGCACAAAGAATTTTTTTCAAGCAAGGAAATGGGAAAATGTATTAAATGAAAAATAATTCAATTTAAAAATTAATCTCACATGATTCTATATAATCAAAACAATTATAATATACACATATTTTAATGAAAATATTGAGGAAACAGAAAATTTTTCAAGCCATTAATCAACAAACGACCTGCTCTTCAAAAATCAAAATAATTCTGGTAATAAACTTATTTTGAAATTATTTTTTTGTAGAAACATACCAGTGATGCATTAGCTAGACAAAGAATAAAAATATACAGATGTGCTGGATACAAAGATCACAGACATAAAACTTGTTTTAAAAGTTGGTAATTCAATATAATGAGGTGAAATTTACTTTTTTTTCATTTACAAAACAAAGATGCTAGTATGCCCTGCATAAAGGGGTTTAGTAACTGTTTTTTTATTATAGTTGGGGACATTATAGAAGTTTCTTTATATTTTAATGAAATGAGAAATTGAAAATGACTATGATAATTAAAGCAGGCCAATTATGAGTTGATCAAAGTCTGAGCATTGTTCTAAAAAAAAAAAAAATTCTACTTTAAATTTAGAAAATGGCAGGGGATTAGTTTATTTAAACAAACAGTAACTTATGTCTCCTGTCATCATGATTACATTTTAGTTTGGGGTATGTTTAAAGAAAAGTTCCAAGTGTTTCAATGTTGAGGATTGTAATTCATGCAGGAATTTGTTTCTGAATTATGGACAGAAAAATTATATCAGCATATTTAAGAAGCATATTTCTCTCTAGATATAACTATAATATAATACAATATTATACTATATTATATTAATTTCTACTTATATATTTCCACTTACATTTACTTAGATTTATATAGATTTATTTTAACAATTCCAATCAGAATGTAGTACAATTATAAGGGTGAACAGCTGAGTGCTATGCTTGAAGACATAAAAGTTTAATGAGTTATATATTTTACACTAAATCTTAACTATAGAAGCAGACAATAAAGCAAAAAAGAACAGGCATTCATGACACATTTTGTATTCGCTGATGAATATCTTAAAACAGGCTGCTTTCTATGGACAAATATGAATAAATCTTAATTGAAATATTGACTTTATGTCTTAAATGTAACTAATAATCACTCTCAGAATGCAATCTTTTTCCCCCCAGTATTATAAAAACTGTAGACACTTATATAAAATCTAAAGTTCATAAAATAAATATTCAAATAATATTGGTAATAAAAAGAATGGAAGAATGACTGGATTAAAATTCTCAGATTTCCCTAAGTACAGCCATGTAAATTGACTGACATAGCTATGTACTTACATATTCCTAAACTGTGATTTTAATTGGCAAAAGAAACAAGTGAAAAATGGAAAATGTTGGGCAAACAAGAAACCTAGGTTTTGGTTCTCTCTCTGAGCTTAATAGCAAATGGCAAGTTACCTTGGCAAATCATTTAACCTTTCTGAACCTCAGTTCTCTCAACTGTAAAATGAATGGCTATACTAAATGAACTTTACACACACTTCCATCTCTGTGATTTTTGATACCTCTGAAAAGTACTTCTGAATAGTAGGCGGTAAAAAGCTGTGATTAACTGTCAAACCTGAGATTCCTATTTATTTGGCAATATGTTTATTTCCCAGAAATATGCAACTTTATTTGTATATTTCTATTATGTGGATTAGTAGGAATTTCGGGATTAAAATATCTTAAAATGACATTTGTAGCATATGTATCTCCCTAGAGCTTGAAAAGTTTCTCTCTACTTCACCTTCATCTGACTCACTGTTGCAAATAATTAAATGTCTCAACGTGTCAAAGTTAATTTGTTCACAGTAAGATGTGGCTTGGTTTTCAGTATCCTGGAAAGAAAAAGGCTAGTAGGGTTGCAAAATGGATTGCACTGTGAAAAAATAAGGAAACCAAAGTATTGAATTGGCTATATTAAAAATTTTCTTCATAAAAAGAAGTTATCTCTTTTTTGTACTTTACTATGTGATGTTACATCTATGAGGATGCAGAAGTTATAACCACATTATCTTAGGAAAATAAAGCATACTATTTTCACATTTTCCATTACAGCATAGATCCTTCATCTAATGTGATTAAAAACAAAGTAACAGAGAATGTTTTAATTAAGGGTTCAGTTATTTCAAATTCTTAGAATTGAAATTACACAATGATTCACAGGAAACAACTAGTTTGATTAACTAAATAATTGGCAGTATTTTACATGCCAAAAGGCAATTATAATATAGTATATTCAAAAATTAATCACTTAGAGATAAATATGCTCAAAAGTAAATATAGGGATATAGATATTTTAAAAATCTATGACTTTGACTTACAGTAGGTCAAATAATTAAATTATTGAAAATTGGAAACATTCTACTTTACTTATTTGCAATTTTCACATCTTATATCCAAATTTTAAAAATCTTATGCCCTTACATTTTTTTTTCACTATAAACTTTATTTTTAGAAAAGATTTAGATTACAAAAAAAGTTACATCAAAATTATAGGTGATTCCCATATAACCCCAAGCCACCCACAAACACATTTCCCCCTATTATTCACATCTTATTAATGAAGTATATTTGTTACAATTGATTAACCAAATTGAAGCATTGCCACTAATCAAGGTCTACAGTTTATGGTTCATATTTCATGCTGTACAATTTTATAGACTTTGACAAATATAAAATGTCACGTATCCATCACTGCAGTATCATATAGAACTATTCCAATGCCCTAAAATGTCCTCTGTTCCACCTATTCATCCCTCGTTCCCCCCTCTGAACCTCTGATGACCACTATCTTTATGTTAATGTTACAAGTTCTTCCACTACCACATGATAAACTGTACAATAAATCTACATAAGTCCATGGTTACCTTCCTACCCCCCCCCCCATATGTGTTCATTCCTCAGTCTTGAGGAATTTAGGATGATATCTGCTCTGACTTCTTTGGATTGAGAGAAGGCTTAGATATTATGGGGCAGATGGAAGGAACTGTTTTCCTTGCATTTGTAGATTCTCTCTGTCTTTTGAAATTGGACTTGTTCATCATCATCATTTTGTTATTTGTAAGGACAAGTCTGAAGAACTGGAGAGTAGATGTTGGCCACAACTCTACTGGGATTTAGGGCTCAACTGGCATATGAGACAAATTAAATAACTCACTTAAAGTTGCACAGTTAATTGTTGAACCAATAATAGAAGTAATGTTATCTCTAATTTCTAAGACTCATACTATTACCTTATTATATGTACCAATATAAAACAACTAAAAATAAAATCATCCTGCTATGCCCAAAACAATTTTGCTTTTCCCCTGTCTCCTTAAAGAAATATTAACAGAGCCCCTTAACATTATCAAAATATCCTGGGTGATAAATTATATGGTCAATCTAAATATATATTCTTCAAAGGAACTTTTAAAATAAAAAATAATTAGTATATCATAGTTCTCTTTGGGTACAGTCTGGTTCCTTTACTGTGGTTCCTTGACTGTTATTTTTCATTGTATCTATTAAATATGCCAGTTCATTGTATCAGGAAACTTATTACTGATCTCATGGTTGTTTATTATCCTGCTTAATGCATAGTTCTTTAAGTGCCAAACTGTCCATGGATTTCTAGGAAAGTCTTTGCAAATTGCAGGCTGTGTGCTCTTTTTGTCAAGAGTTGGGAGAAAACTCAGATCTCTTTAATCAAGCAGCCTGTTCTATGGTTGTTGTAGTTATTTATTTATGATTTCTTGATTGTACTCTCTGATTGGATCTGGTTGGGTCATAATTCAACACATTGGGGGATGGGAGCTTTTAAATTTTCCTTACAGTGTCAGTTGAAAAATGGATCTTTCATCTCAGAGTGCCATAACAGTTCCTGAAAAAGACCATTAACCATCACCAGCCACAGCAGCTAAGAAGTAATACTGATTGATCACTCTATGACCTGTACAGTACAGGTTATTATACGTAAACATCCATTTCTTGGAAGAAGCACTCTGGAGGTCAGTTTTCTAGTCCTTTGGCCTTGAACAAAATTTATATCTCCACATTTCTTCTTAAAATGTTTAAAACAGAGTATTTCTCTACCTAAAGGAAAAAGGAGAATATGAAGCTTGAAGAACAGGTTGTGAATCAGACCAATGTAGTTGTTAATTCCTTTATTACCAAGGTGACCTTGTTTAAATCATTTAACCCAATTAAGTCTCTGAGTTCTTACCTCTGTCTAAAAATTTTAATCCATATTATACTGTGTTGTCTTAAGGAAGATATGAAATAAGAACTATAAGAATTTTAGCCCAATATCCAGAACATAATACTTGCTCAATAAAGTTTAACTACTATGGTATGATTGTTAACACACCCAGTTTTAAATTTCAAGTTTGCAGCTCACCAGGAATGTGAACTGGTGGAAATCAAAATATAACATTTACAAGGTAGGTGGATGGTCTCTAATGTAGGATATAAATAAAAACTTAATTCATTTTATCATATGAGAATGGGTTTAAAATTTAAATTTGCCATTATACTGTCTTTGAGAGATTTCCAGTACAAAAATATTTTCCTTATTTCCTTAAAATAGGTTATCAAACAAGTTTCAGATAAAGTAATGGCTTAAATAAAAATCAGGGGTCTCTTCTTTCTTGTTCCTAATTCTCATAACATATTCTATGTAAAAACATTATTTTTAAATATTTATTTATAAAGAACAAGTGTATAAAAAAGTTTGTCTACAATGGTTAAAATAAGATTTCTGTAAGTCTTTAGAAAGATTTGTGGTTTCTAAATTTATAATTTCTAAATTTCTAATTTCCTCAAGGGGGTAAATAACTGTAAATGTGCAGCAGTTTTATAAATACATATTTGTTCACTAAGGTGAAATAAATACAGTGGAATATTTAAAACATAAAACCATTAACATTTCGGTTTATATAATTTTAGGACTAACATGCCATTTTGGGAGAGTTTATCATTTCTAAAGTTCTAGAAACTTTTAGATATTTCACTTTCAAAAACCTGATTTTAAATGTTTTTGATTTGGTGAATTTTTTTAATAGCAATTGCCATTCTAATCATAGTAGTTAAAGTTTATTATACCCTTATCAATACTGCTATTGTGTTTCCAAATACATGGAGTTACTTACATATTTGAAAAATAATATTAAAAAATTAATGATTTTGGTCTAAGTAAATAGTTTTCAAACTCTATGTAAATTATATAATCTTCACCCATCCATGATACATTCACAACAAAGTCCATATCCTATTCTAAATACAGTTAAGCCTCTATCCTCCTTAGCAAATCAAGTACAAATACCTTTATTCTGTTCTTGCTTACACAATTCATTCTTTTAAATCTAAATTTTAATTTCCCCTTCCTTTTTATTTTCCAGGTTTGTCAAGTGGACACGGTCCTTTACATGTAATATAAGAAAATTTTATATTGGTTTTAAGGGGGAAAATAGTTATTATAACATTTTGGTTCCACAGAATATGTTGTCTGTATAAAAGCTAAAATTCTGTTGGACACAAATCAGTTCACTATAATCTTTAAAGATCCTCAGTGTATTCCAGACAGCCCAGCTTTTTATTGTTTGGTAATATTCAGGACAATTAATATTATGAGAAACCACATCATTAATTTGCATGAAAACTGGAATTTCTATTGGAAACAAAAGCCTGTTCCACAATAATATTCTGTCATTCACAGACATGACTGAAGAATTTAGAGGTGAGTTCAAGGGAAATAAAATTTTGTGTGAGGATGTCTTGCAAAGTAAGGCATAACTTAGCAGAGGAGCCTAAATATCACTTATGGACTTTGCTTGGCCAGTCCCCCACCTTGCACCACATTTCGTTGTCTGTGTTCTCTTATGAAGAGAGGGATTAAGGTGAAATAATGAACCACTTTCCAAAGAGAGCAACAGTGCTGCTTTGGAAACTTGGCAACCCTTTTGAAAGCAAGTATAGGAAAAGGCACAGAGGCAAGCAATGGAAGTAGTGAGGTCAGAGCAATCAGCAGCAGTATTGACAACAGCTCATGGAAGCAAAATTATACTAATATTTAAATGATGTAGAATGACATACCGCCACATTCCACCATTCCAGTTCCTGTTTTCTGAGATATTTAGTC
Organism: Cabassous unicinctus; assembly: GCA_029593785.1. Taxonomy (NCBI): domain Eukaryota; kingdom Metazoa; phylum Chordata; class Mammalia; order Cingulata; family Chlamyphoridae; genus Cabassous; species Cabassous unicinctus. The sequence goes on along the minus strand of JAQZBX010006508.1, from coordinate 8,054 downwards.
AAAAACCCTACAGCAGAAAATGTTGAATTTCCATGGTAAAAAGCAAGAAGGGCACAGAGCATTGATATTTAGAGAAGAGGTTTGTATTGGTATTATTCTACTCACCAGCAAGTGAAATTTGGGTCATGGAAATCCAAAGTATTAGCAGTTTCTATTAATGAATGAAGGGACCTCCCTTTATTGAATTCTGAATATGTGCCATGGATTCTTTGAAGAACTTACCACTCAATGTTTACTATTTTATCCTTATACCTTCCTAAAGGTAACTAAAATAGTTATCATTTTTTCAAATGAAGAGTTAAGTCTTTTCTTGTGTCACACAATGCATGGTATATAGAACCAGTAGTCATTTATTTTTTCATATAATACCAAAATACAAAATTCCTCACTCTTTTTTTAGGAGGTACTGGGGATTGAACCTGGGACCTCATACCTGCAAAGCAGGGGCTCAACCACTGAGCTACACTCACTCCCCACAAGTAATTTAAATATCAGATGAAAATTGCAAAATTTGTTTCTAAACATAAAATATTATTCTGGGGAGTTATGAGCCAGAAGCTAAGTAAAAGGAGAAATAGGCTAAATGCAGTAGGGAGAGTATCTGCTGTACTTTAACATTCATCTTTATTAATTTAATCTTGAATATATATACATGGTATCATGATTCAGAGACACATTTCTTATTAAATATCTCATAGTAAAGAGTAAGCATTTAGGACTCCCTTGCCCAAGTCCTTGCTCCTAGGACAACTCAATGAGAGTCAGATTAATTGTCCTATGTGAGTAGTTGGTCATTCCATAGGTAGAGATGAGGGAAAAATGACTTGTTTCTGTTCATAAGGAGAAGGAAACATCTTTACCTTTCCTTCTGAGAGAGGGATATTTGATTTGTCTTCCTGAGCAGACCTAGGTGCATATCCTGCAATATATGTATTTGGGAAGCATTTGGGAAGATAAGAGAAGTTTTAGACAAATGGATATACATCTGATCCTTATGGTACTTGAAAATGTAGAGGTGAAAGTAAATATTTTCTAACTTATAGCTTTATAATTTATAGCTATAACTTAGAACATTTTTCTAGGTCTTTTATAGAAACACTGAGAAACAGGGAAGTCCCCACAGTAGCTTTACTGGATTCAGAAAAGAATAAGGGGCAAAGTGTTGGGAAGGAAAGCATCTTTTGGAAACTTATGGCAGAGCACTGTTTGTTATAAAGTCTGGGGAAATTTTAATTGGCAATGACATTCTCATCTGCTCTTAACAATTCTTGCAAATTATACTCTTGTCAGCTAAACTGGATCTGGCATGGATTACGGTCTTCAGGTAAAAAAGCATACTTTCCCCTTTTCAATGTATAATAAGCACAAAACTAGAGTTCCCATCCCCTCTTCTCCCCAGTTTAGAGATATGAAAAAAAATGCCCTAGCACATCTTCTGTTTATAAGTAATCAAGGTGTATTAGTCAGTCAAAAGGGGTGGTGATGCAAAGTACCAGAAATTTGTTGGCTTTTATAAAAGGTATTTATTTGAGGTAGAAGCTTACAGTCACAAGGCCCTAAAGAGTCCATTCAAGGTACCATAAAAGGTACTTTATCACCCAAAGTCATTGGCCAGGCATTTAAGCAAGATGGTGGGTGATGTCTGTGAGGGTTCACCTTGTAAAATTAATTTAGAATCAGAAATAGGGGACTTTATCATCATTTCCTTGAAAATAGAGAACAATACTGATCTTATCAGGAAATTCTAAAAAACCTTCATCATTGCCCCTTTATTCTAGCCAAAAGCTGCTTTCATTTAATTTGCCTTTGTCCTGTAAGAAATTCTGCAGGACCATTTCTAATTCTTCATAAACTAGCAGCATGTGCCAAATCAACACTGAATTTTAGGGATTCCTCCTCTCTCTCTGTCAGTTTGCTAAAAGAGTTAGAAATGATTTGTCAAATCAGTTGAGTGTACATGCAGACTGAAATTAATCTTTCATTAAGTGAGGTTCAGTATGAATATTTCTAACATTCCTGGTTTTGCTTGAAAATTTTAACTAATGGAAATTGCTCCTCAATTCTCAGGAACAGACTACAGTACAATAATTATTATTGAATTAGGAAGTAATCTCACTCAACCCAGTCACTGTAGAAGAGGAGTAAATTTAATGACAGTCATATTCCTCTTCCTGTCCCTTCTCTACCCAATGATATTCAAGATCTTTATGCTTACCCAAATTGGAATATTATGATAGGGTATCTGGTCTTTTTTACATCATTTAGTAGAGTGGGGTCCATTCAAAGAAAGATGTTTTTTCCTGTGGGGCTTCTATTTTCTATCTAAAAAATTACACAATGTTTGAGAATTTAACAATATACTTCTAAATAATCAATAAAGCAAAAAGGAAATCATTAAAGAAATAAAAGTTTTCAATTAGAATGATGGTGATAATACAACATAACAAAGAGAGTTGAAAACAGCTAAGTGCTTAGAGGGTAATATATATAGCCTTATATGATAAATTAGAGACGACATGATCTAAAATGAATGTTCTATTTTCTTGCCTTAAAAAATAAAAAAAAAAGAGCAGATTATACACAAACTAAGCAGAATGGATAAAATAATAAAGAAAAAGCAGAAATCAGTGAAATAGAAAACAGAAAAACAATAAAGTAAATTAATAAAAACAAAAGCAGGTTATTTGAAAATATTATTAAATTTTAAGCTTTAAATACTCTGATGAAGAAAATAAGAGTGAAGGCAATAATAAACAGCATCAAGAATAAAAGAGTAAGTACTTCTAATACAATACTTAAAAAGAGCAGTGACAGTGGGAATCCTTCTCTTGTTCTCTTTAGCATTTCATCATTGAGTATGATGTTAGCTGTGGGTTTATCATGTTGAGGAAGTTTCCTTCTATTCCTAATTTTTTGAAGTTTATTTTTTTAAATCAAGAAAGGATGCTGTATCTTGTCAAAGGCTTTTTTTGCATTAATAGAGATGATCATGTGATTTTTTTTCTTTTGATCTGTGTAATGTGTATTACATTGATTAATTTTCTTATATTGAACCATCCTTGCATACCTTGATAAAGCCCACTTGATCATGGTGTATAATTCATTTGATGTATTGTTGAATATGATTAGCAAGTCTTTTGTTGAGGATTTCAGCATCTAAGTTCATTAGAGAGATTGGTCTGGAGTTTAATTTTCTTGAGGCATCTACATGTGGCTTTGGTATTAGGGTGGTATTGGCACCATAGAACGTGTTATTAGAAGTATTTGCTCTAGCACTTAGGCAGGAAAAAGAAATAAAAGGAATCCAAATTGGAAAGGAAGAAGTAACACTTTCACTATTTGCAGATGACATGACCCTATATGAAGAAAAGTCTGAAAAATCTACAGCAAAGCTTTAGAGCTGATAAATGTGTTCAGTAAAATGGGAGAATATAAGATTAACATGCAAAAATCATAGCATTTCTATACATTAACAATGAGCAATCTGAGGAGAAAATCAAGGAATCAAATAGGAATAAACTTAACTAAGAATGTAAAGGACTTGTACACTTAAAACTATACAACATTGTTAAAGGAAATTAAAAAAGACCAAAATAAATGGAGGAATATTCCAAGTCCATGGATTGAAAGACTAAATATAGTTACAGTGTCTATCCTACCCAAATTGATTTACAGATTTAACACAATCCCCATAAAAATTACAATTTTTTATTGAACTGGAAAAGCCAATTATGAAATTTATTTGGAAGGACAAGGGGCCCTGAATAGCCAAAAACATATTGAAAGAGAAAAATTAAATTGGAGGAATCATGCTAACTGATTTTAAGCATACTATAAAGCTACAGTGGTCAAAAGTACATGGTATTGAGAAAATGATAGATGTATAGACCAATGGACTGAACTGAGAGTTCTGATACAGACCTGTGTGTATACAACCAACTGATATTAGACAAGCCCACCAAGCCCACTCACCTGGAACAGAATAGCCTCTTCAAAAATGGCATTGGGAGAACTGGATATCCATAACCAAAAGAATGAAAGAGCATCAACATGTCATGAACTGTACAAAAATTAACTCAAGATGGATAAAAGATCTAAATATAAGAGCCAAGACCATAAAGTCCCTAGAAGATAATGTAGGGAAGCATCTATGAGATCTTGTAGCAGGAAATGGCTTCATAAACACCGAAAGCACAGGCAATGAAAGAAAAAAAGATAGATGGGATCCCCTCAAAATTTAAAACTTCTGTGCCTCAAAGGGTTTGTCAAGAAAGTGAAAAGGCAGGCTACTCAATGGGAGAACATATTTAGGAAACACTTATCTGATAAGGGTCTAATATCCAGCATATATAAAGAAACCTACATCTCAAAAATAAAAAGACAGACAACCCAATTAAAAATAGGCAAGAATAGTAGTTGAGAGAATATACCCAGCTCTTCAACTTTCTAGCTCTGTGATCTGGCAAAATTATTTAGTCACTCTGTATCTCATATTCATCTTCTAAAATGAGGTAATAATATTACTTTCTTCATAGGACTGCTGAGAAGATTTTTTTAAAATGTGCTAGTTTTCATTGCAATTATTATTAGAAAATGAATGCTGCTTTGTAAATGAAGTTTCCATATAACTGATATGTAACCTTATGTTAGTCTTAAAAAATGAAATTTTAATCAATGACTCAGCATTATAGTTATGAACATCATTATTATGATGAATACTATGATGCTCTCATCTGATACCCTGAATATCACACACCCTCAATCAGCTTTATATGTTTGCTTCTCAAGTCTTTTGTTTTTATTTTCTTTTGTTCTGCAAAAGATGATATTGTGGACAAATTTCACAACTCCTGAATCATGTTTCATTCATTCAAAGAATTTAAATAAATACTTTCATTTGTTTGAAAAAAAAGTGGCAAAAGATTTGACTTGACACTTGTCCAAAGAGAAAATACAAATAGCTAAAAAACCACATGTAAAGATATTCATCATCATTAGCTATTAAGGAAATGTGAATCAAAACTACATTGAGGTATAATCTTACCCCTATTAGGCTGGTTGCTATTAAAAAGAAAACTGAATACTACAAGTTTTGGAGACGATGTGGAGGAAAGGGAACAGTCATCCACTGCTGGTGGGAATGTAGAACAGTGCAGCCATGCTTAGAAGATGGCTTGGCAGTTCCTTAGGAAGCTAACTATAGAATTGCCATATGATCAAGCAATCCCAATACTAGGAATATACCCAGAAGAATTGAAAGCAGAGATGTGAACAGATATATGAACACCAATGTTCATCACAGCATTATTCACAATTGCTAAAAGCTGGAAGCCATGCAGATGTCCATCGATGGATGAATGGATAAACAAAATATGGTGTGTATATATATATATGTAAGAAGAAATGAAGTTTTGACAGACATGAAAACATGGATGACTCTTGAAGGCCTTATGTTAAGTGAAGTAAGACAGTTACTAATGGACAAATATTGCATGCCCTTACTCATATGACCTAAGCATATTGAGCAGACTCACAGAGCTAGAATCTGGAATATAGATTACCAGGTGTGTTAATGAACTAAAAGAGGTGCTGATACAAAGTACCAGAAATCTGTTGCCTTTTATAAAGAGTATTTATTTGGGGTAGAAGCTTACAGTCAAAAGGCCCTAAAGAGTCCAACTCAAGGTACTATAAGAGGTACTTTCTCACCAAATGTCTGTTACCACATGTTGAAGAAAGAAGGCTTCTGATATCTGTGAGGGTTCAGCATTCATCTTTCCTCCTAAGGCGCTGTGGGTCCAGCTTCTTCTAATCTCAGCTGTAGGCTGGCAAAGGGCTCATTTCCCTTCACTGGGCTCAGCTGCTCTGTTCTCTTCACGAGGTTAGCTGTAGACTAACAGGCTTATCTCTCTTCCCAGGTATGCAGGATCAAAACGCTCATTCCTCTTCCAGGTTTGTGTTGCTTTCTCTATTCCTCTGTGTGTATCTCATTCTGTTTTCTGTCTCCTTGATTGAGCGTGTTTATATAGCCCACCAAGGGGGCGGGGACTCAACTCCAAGTCATCCTAATGATGTGGTGAAATCAAAGCCCTAATCTTGATTTAATAAAGTAAAAGCGAAACCCTGGAATTTAATACAATCAAAGGAGTATCATGCCCAGAGGAACAGAGCAGTTTACAAACATAATCAATAGCTCTTTTTGGAATTCATAAATAATATCAAACTGCCACACCAGGAGACAGAAAGGGAGTAGAGAATTGGTGAGCTGATTCTCAATTTGGACAGAACCTATGATAAAGTGGAAGGAGGTAGTTTGGCAGTGGACGGAGGTGATGATGGTGCAGGAATGTGAGTGAGGTCGACAGTGCTGGAATCTGACTGTGAGCAGGGTTGGGGGATGGGTTGGACTATCCATTTAACCTGGGAGTGGGGGAGAGGTGGAAGAAGGAATAAGTGAAATCTGGTGAGGTGAAGGTCTGTGGTTGAAAACACAATTTTGGGAATGTTGTTTTGGCAAATATGGAATGGGAGGTTCACAAATGCACAATTTCAGTGGTGGAAGGATGCATGGAAAGGGTGCACCTGGGGCATGCTTCTATGGAATATGACTGTGTTCATCTTTTTAGGGTATTATCTCAGTGGGTGGAGACCCACACAATAAACAAGAAAATATTAAACTCCGATCTTGGGCAGTCCAGCTGTGTTCTCAAATAGAGGGGTAAGAATCTGTTGAGTACATAGGCAGTGCTTAATAAAAGAAAACAGGCCAATATGTTAAGCCCTCAATATTAATGCAGGTAGCTATGAACTTTATTCTTGTAAAATTGAACCTTAGCCTAATAATAACTATTGCCTAAGAGTTTCCTCCTGAAAACCTCCTTGTTACTGAAATGTAGCCTCTATCTAAGCCAAACTTAGCAAATAAACATGCTACCTTCCCCCTAGCATGGGGCATGACTCACAGGAATGAGTCTCCCTGGCACTGAGAGATTAATACCAAGTACCAACCAGTGATACATTTGGAAAAAGACCTTGACCAAAAGGGGGAAACATCAAATACAAAAGAATTTTTATCTCTAAGAGATTTCAAAATGAGTCAGGAGCTCATTCTAGAGGTTACACTTATACATGCCTCAGGCAGATCTCACTAACTACCACCATGAAAAAAGTCTCAAATAAGGGTGCTCCTGATGGCTCTAGAGCCATCCAGACACTATAGGCAAGGCACACAATCCCTTGAAATTAGCACCCTGTCAGTGGGCCTTACTTTGAAATATATGACAATCTATTTCCCCAAGGTAACAGATTTAGACTCATTTATAATTTCCCTACACATGATTCTTCTACACCTTTTATTTTAGCCTATATTTAGCACTATCCCCATTAAAATTTTGTCTTGGAGAATTAAATCTTCTCTCTGTTGTGTTCTGAATCTCAGAAGAATTGTGGCCACCACCTACTCTCCAGATAATTGCAATCGCCCAAGACAACTAACAAAATGAAGACAATGGACAACCCTATCCCCCAAAACAGAGAGTATCTGCAACTGCAAGTAAAACAGTTTCTTCCGTCTTCCCCATAAGGTCTAAGCCCCTTTCAATCTGAAGTAGAGCAGACATCACCATCCCCAAATCCTCAAGGTTGATTAATGAACAAATGTAAGAGGGGAATGCACCATGGGCAAAGTAAATTTATTATTGTAGTAATGGAAGAAGATGTGTCATTGTTTATAAAGATAGTGATTACCACGTTCTGAGAGAAGGGAGAGGGAATAATAGGTGGAACATAGGGAGGGCATTTTTAGGGTATTGGAATTAAGTGTAAACCACAATGTAAACTACAAACCATGGCTAGTAGCAATGCTTCAATATTTTTTCATCAATTGTAACATATGTAACACACAATGGTAAGATGTTATTAATTGGGGAAGATATGGGAGGGGGTGGGGATGGGGTATATGCTAATCCCTTATATAGTCAATGTGACTTTTCTGTAATCACAAACCTCTGTAAAAATAAGATTTATTATAGTAAAAAAAAAAAAAAGATTAATGG
>JAQZBX010006507.1:42456-53080 GCA_029593785.1 Cabassous unicinctus | reverse complement strand
CTTCTTCTACTTGATCTGGCAGAATGAGAAGTGGGAAACTAGATTTCCAGAGTTACCTCAACATAATACTCAGAATGTCCAGGTCTCAACAACAATTTTCTTAAAAATGTAATTAAAGACATCCAGTTCAGAATTATAAAAATATTCAATTCTCAACAAAACATACAAGGAGACAGGAAAGTATGGCTTAGTAACAGAAAAAAAGTTAATGGGAATATTCCATAGAAAGTACAGATTACAGATCAACTGCTTAAATGAGATTAATGTATCAATGACCTAACTGCAAGAGTTAAACTATAAAACTCTTAGAAGGTAACATAGGGACAAACTTTCATGACCTGGGATTTGTAATAGATTCTTAGCTATGACAGCAAAAATACAAGCAACAAAATAAATAATAAAAAAATTCAATGTCATCAAAATTAAAAACTTTTGTGGCTTAAAGGAGATTATCAAGAAAGTAAAAAGACGACGTAAAGCATGGGAGAAAATAGTTGCATGCAACAACAAAAAGACAAAAAAAATTAAAAAATGGGCAAAGGACTTGAAAAGATATTTTTCTAGAGAAGATACACAAATGGCCAATAAGCATATGATAAGATGCTCAATGTCATTAGCTATTAGGGAAATGCAAGTCAAAATCACATGAGGTACCTCTTCACATATCCTTTTTAAAATAAAAGTATAGCTGTTTATTTTAAAAATGGAAAACTAACAAGTGTTGGAAAAGATATGGAGAAATAGAAACTTTAGTACATTGTTGGTGGGAATGCAAAATTGTTAAGCCACTGTGGATAGCATTACGGAGGTTCCTGAAAGAGTTAAATATAGAATTACCATATGACTCTACAATTCCACTTCTAGATATATACCAAAAGAAAGTGAAAACAAGGTATCAAGGAGATACTTATATACCAATGTTCATAGTAGCATTATTTACAATAGCCAAAAGGTGAAAATAATCCACTCATGCTGCCACCTGAAAGAACCTTGAAGACATTATGCTCCGTGAACTAAGCAAGATACATAGGGATAATTATTATCTGATGTCACTTATAAGAAATGTCTAGAAAAAGCAAATTCACAGAAACAGAAAGTGTATTAGAGGCTTTCAGGGAATGGGAGGTAGAGGGGAAGAACTGGTGTAGATATAGTAGATATGGAGTGTCTGTAAGTAAAATTAACTAATAAATTATTACTAGAGAAAAAGAAGGACATTTTATACTGGTAATGATTGACTCCATTTATAATGAGTCAACCTAGCAATAAGATATAACAATCATAAACATATATGGACTGGGAGGCGGGTGTGGCTCAATCGATGGAGCTCCCGTTTACCATATGGGAGGCCCCGGGTTTGCTTCCCAGGGCCTCCTTGTGAGGGCAGGCCGGCCTGCGCGGCGCGGTGGGCTGATGCAGCAAGACCTCACAGCAAGGGGGAGATAAGCAGACACAGAAAAAACACACAGCAAATGGACACAGCAAACACAAGCAGCAAGGGGGGGATAAATAAATAAATAAATAAATAAATCTTAAAAACAAACAAAAAAAACCATATATGGACTGAAAAATAGGGACCCAGAATAAATGAAGCAAAAACTCTAAAAATTAAAGGGAGAAATAAACAATTAAACAATAATATTTGGAGACTTTAATATTCACTGTATTAGTCAGCCAAAGGGGTGCTGATGCAAAATACCTGAAATCTGTTGGCTTTTATAAAGGGTATTTTTTTGGGGTAGAAGCTTACAGTTACCAGGCCATAAAGTGAAAGTTACTTCCCTCACCAGTCTGTTGCCATGTGTTGGAGCAAGATCTCTGCCAATGTCTGCAAGGGTTCAGGCCCCCTCTTCCTGTCTTGGCTCCATGGTCTCAGCTTCTTCCAATATCAGCTGTAGACTGAGATAAGTCTCATCTCTCCCCTGGGGCTTGTTTCTCTCCAGGATCAGCTGCTCTGTTCTCTCCACCTGAGACCAAGGGTGCAGGGACTCAATGTCCTACTGACATGGCACAATCAGAGACAATCATTATTGTCTTGATACTGATTGTATCAAGTAAAAGTGAAACCTCTGAATCCAATACAATCTAATATATAAACAGGCCAGTTTACAAACATAATCCAATATCTATTTTTGGAATTCATAAATAATATCAAACTGCTGCACCACTTAAAATAATGGGTAGAAAAATTAGACTGCATCATACACAAAAAAATAAAAGACTTGAACAACACTGTAACCCTATTAGACCAAAAAGACTTTTATGGACTAGTCCATCCACAGAATACACATTTTTCCTAAGTGTACATGGAACATTCTCTAAGACAGACCTTTTGTTAGGCCATAAAGCAAGTCTCAATGAGTTTAGAAGGATTGAAATAATAACTAGTATATTATCTGGCTGCAATGGAATGAAATTAGAAATCAATAACAGAATGAAATTTGGGCAATTCAAAATATATGGACATGAAACAGCACATTCCCAAATAAACAACAGGTAAAAGAAGAAATCACTTAAGATGAATAAAAACAAAATCACCACATACCAAAGCTGATGGGGGGGGCACGGATGTGGCTCAAATGGTTGGGCCTCCGTCTCCCATATGGAGAGACCTGGGTTCGATCCCTGGGACCTCCCGGTAAAATAGAGAAAAAATATAGAAGGTGCGTGGTCCACGAGCAGGTGCACCACCAGGCTTGGCCCCCAGGTCCCATACACGGGTGTGCCATGAGGCCCTGCAAGAGGGGATGCACGGATTTGCCGTCAGACCTCATGAGCGGGTACGCTGCCAGGCCCTGCCCCCAGGCCCCATGCATGGGTGCACTGCACACAGTGAGATGATGACGTAGCAGGAGAGTGACACCAGGGAGAGCCAAGATGAGACGCGCCAAAAAAACAGGAACTGAGGTGGTACAGGTGGCAGAATGCCTCTCTCCCGCATCAGAGGTTCCCAAGATCAAATCCCAGTGAAGACAGGAGGAACAGGATGAGAAGAGAGGGCAGGAAACAGATATAGAGAATTGCCCAGCAAAGGGACACAAAAAAACACAGCAGAAACAGGGGGGTGGGGGCATTAAAATGGATAAAAAGTAAATAAATAAATCAATCTTTAAAAAAAAAAAAAGCTGATGGGAGGCAGTTAAAGCAGTGTTTGCAGGAAAATTTAGAGCTGTAAACACCTATATTTAACAAATAGAATGTTCTCAATTCAATGCCCTAAACTTTCATCTTAAGAAACTAGAAAAAAGAGCAAAATAAACCCAAAGCAAGCATAAGGGTGGAGCAGAAATAAATGAAATGGAGAACAGTAAATCATCAGAGAAAAACAAGGTAACTAAAGATGGTTCTTTGAAAAGATCAACAAAATTGACAAACCTCTATGTAGGCTTGCCAAGAGACAAAGAGAGATGACTCAAATACTAAAATCAGGAATGAAATAGAGGACATTACAACCAACCTTACAGAAATAATTTTTAGAAAAGATTATAAGGGAATAATATGAACAAGTGTATGCTAATAAATTAGAAAACTTTAATAAAATGGACAAATTCCTAGAACGATGTAAACTACTGAGACTGACTTGAAACGATATAAAAAATCTGAATAGACCTATAACATTTAAAGAGATTGAGTTAGTCAAAACCTTCCCACAAACTAAAGACCTGAACCAAATGACTTCACTGGTAAAAACTCTCAAATATTTAAAGAAGAATATCAGTCCCTCTCAAACTATTGCAAAAAAATTTAAGCAAACACTTTCAAGTTCATTCTATGATACTTGATAATACCAGAAAAAAAATCACAAGAATTTCCTCTTTATAAGGCCTCTAGTAATATGGATTAAGGCATGCCCTGATTGACTGTGTCCAGACCTTTACTAATAACAGCATCTTCAAAAGGTCCTGTTTACAAATGGGTTCACACTCACGGGAACACAGATTAAGAACATGACTTTGGTGGGATATATGATTCAGTCTCCAACTCTTTATTAATAGAAGAAGACAGGAATGTAAAATGGTGCAATGACTTTGGAAAACAGCTTTGCAGTTGCTCAAAAAGCCAGACTTACCATAGAACCCAGCAATTTGACTCTTAGGTATTTACTCAAGAGAACTGCAAATATATGTTCTCACTAAGATGTGTACACATATGTGCATAGCACCATTATTCATAGTAGACAAAATATGGAGACAAAAATCCATGAACTGATGAATGGATAAATAAACTGTGGTATATCCATACTATGGAATATTATCCACATATAAAAAAGAATGAAGTAATGCTATATGCTACAACATGGATAAACCTTGTAAACATATTAATTTAAAGAAGTCAGATCCAAAAGGTCACATATTGTATAATTGCATTTATATAAAATATTCAGAATAGGCAAATATATTCGTGGTTGTCGTGATCTGGGAAGAGTGAGAAATGGAGAGTAACTGCTAATGCAGTTAGCGGTTTTTTAATTGTTCACTTAAAAGGGTGAATTTTATGGTATGTGACTTATATCTTAATGAAAAAGATGAATCAGAAAATAAATATCCAACAGCATTATAAAAGTTTGAATCCTTTCCTTCTCAAAAGTTCCCCAGAATACTCTGACATGTGTGCATGGCACTCAGTCCCCCTTGCAGACAGGGAGACCCTGGCCATGGCCATGCATTCTTTTCAAGCAGCTAATCCTGAGAAGGCATAGGAGGTACCAGAGGGAATGGGGGGCAGGTGAGAGAATGATTCCCTTCCAGTAAACAAGGCACATTTACTTTCTATTTCCAGCAGCGTGAGTGCTGCTTCAGGCTTAATCAAACAAATGTGTAATGTATTTGACCCATTCAAGTCTCTGTAGTCTCATCACTGACAAGATTTATGTCAGCTTGAGGACTCTGACTCAGCAGCTACAGCCACATTGCCTTTTGTTTGGGGCTACATGTCTTGCTGTTCAATTGTTATAACATAAGCTTCCTCCTCCTAACTGAAGAAGGATGACCAACAACCAAATGACTATTTGGGCAGCTTATTTCAGTCCTACTTCTTTACACTTTGCCTCAAGACATATTTAAACTTGTGGGATATTAGAAGATCTTAATACCCCCACTCACCCACCATTTGGGTGATAGCATTTGTTACTGAATTTTGAGGAGTCTTCTCATATCTTCTAACCTAATCCATGGGGCTCTTGTAATTTTCCTTCCAGAGAGCCATATGTATTTCTATATCCTGTCCTCTTCAATAGCCCTCAAAACATGTGGTGTGAAATTTTACCCTACTTGCAAACCAGCAGTTTAGGCTGTCAAAGTTTCATGGCTGTTGGAAGCAGACTTTTAAGTCACATACAATGTATGCTATTACTTGTAGGGCAGCAAGTACTGTGACCTTCAGCATGTTTGCATCATTTCTCCAATTCCTTAAGTTGTGTTAAAGCTAAGGAATCTTGGGTTTAGGGAACTCTAATCTTTTAAATTGGGATGTAAGTAAAATTTGGCAGCTAAGGTAGTAATAATCTTTATTACAATGGACTGAAAACAAATCTGGTCTTTGCATGGATAAAGACCACTATCTCCATCTTTTAAGACTGTTTGCTATCCAAATATTCTTGAAATAATAGTCTGGAATGAAGGCTGCAGTGTCTCTGCTTGCAAGACTTGCAGAAAATTGAAAATTCAATTCACGTTGAACTGTCTTCCAACAACATGCTGCATTTGTTCTGGGTAATATCTAGGCATGGGATCACTTTTTTTTTCACTTTATAGGAAACTGCCAAACTATATTCAAAAGTGAATTTACAGCTCTATACTCTATTAATAATGTATGAGAAATCCAGGAGCTATGTATCTGGCTGAATACTTGATATTGTAAATCATTTTAATTTTAGTCATGTTAGTGTGTGTGAATTTGTTTCTCCATTGTGGTTTTAATTTGCACTCTCTGAAAACTAATGAGTCTGAGCACTTTTTCATGTGCTTATTAGCCATTCTTATATCTTTTGAGAAGTTTCTGTTCAAAACTTTTGCCAATTTTTGTTTGTTCGTTTTTTATAACTTTATTTCAAATAAAAATATAAAATAACAGACAAAGGCATCTCAACAGGTTATAGAAGCTTTACTCCTAAAAACTTCTGTCCAGGCACTTTTATCTCATCTAATTCCAACTACTAACTTAATTGTTCCTCTATTGTTCAGAAAGATACACAAATGAGCAGAGATTAGTTAAATGACAGTCAAGGTCTTATTAATGGGGAAGCAGGAGTGGCTCAGTCCATAGAGCCCCGTTTACCATGTGTGAGGCCCCAGGTTCGCTTCCTGGGGCCTCCTTGTGAGGGCAGGCCGGCCCGCGTGGCACGAGGGGCTGATGCAGTGGGACCTCACAGCAAGGGGGAGATAAGCAGACACACAGCGAGATAAAAAGACACACAGTGAATGGACACAGCAAGCACAAGCAGCAAGGGGGGAATAAATAAATAAATAAATAAATCTTTAAAAAAAAAAAAGGTCTTATTAATGAAAAAATTCTTAATCATATTCATATCTCACAAACCAAACCACATATTTTTTTTTGACCTTTAGCATTAATATAGTACCAACTTTGTTTTTGTTACAAAAACATTACAAAGTTCTTGTTAACTGTAGTTTATAAACTATAAATCTTTTGCCCATTTTTGATTGGATGTTTATCTTAATACTGAGGTATAGGAGTTCTTATGTATGCTAGATACCAATTATTTGTCACATATATTTTTGTGAATATTTTTCTAAATCTGTGACTTCCTATTCATTTTGTTAATCATTTCTTTTGATGAGCAGCAGATTTTAATTTTGATGGAATCCCTATTATCAACTTTTTCATAATATGTGCTTTCTGTGTCCTCTCTAAAAATGAATTTGTTCATCCTAAGTTTGAAAAGATATCGCCCATCATTTATTTTAGAAGTTTTACAGTTTTAGCTTTTGTTTTGATTCTTGATCCACGTCAAATTAATTTTTGCTTATGTTATAGAATACGAGATGAATTTAAATTTTTATTCATATGGCTATCAGTCATTACAGCACCATTTACTGAAAAAACTTTTCTTACCCCATTGTTTTCTTTGATGTCCTAGTTGAAAATCACTTGAACATGTATATTTCTGGATATTCTATTGTTTCTTTGATCTGGTCATCTATTGTTTCAACAATGCCTTGAACAATGTAACTTTATAATAAATTTTACAGTCAGGTCATGTATATCTTTCAGCACTATTTTTTTTCAAGAAAGTTTTGGATACTCTAAATTCTTTACATTTGCATATCAATGCACTTGTCATTTTCTACAAAAAGAAGAAGTAGGGACTGCATTGAATCATAAATCAATTTAAGTTGAATATATATCTTGACAATATTAAGCCATCAATTCATGAAAATGGTATATATTTCCAGTTATTCTTTAATTTATCTCAACAATCTTTTATGAGTTTCAGTGTAGAGGCCTTTCAATATTTCATTAAATTTGTTCCTAAACACTCTGTTTTGAGATGTTATTGTAAATATTTTCTTATAATAAAATTTATAGAGGTATAATTTACATGTAACAAATTGGATAAATTCGTTATTCGTTTGGCAGTTGTATCCAACCATGCAGACTATGAAGACAGAACATTTCCTTTCTCCTTCCTCTCCAAAACTTCCTCATGCTCCTTCGTAGTCAATCCTTGGCCGCCCCCCCCACCGGCAACCATTGATTTTTCATATTTTAGTTTGCATTTCCTTGACATTAAATGCAATTACACAGTATGTCTCTGGTTTATTTCACACTTCCTAATACCTGAGATCCAACAATATCGTTGCATGCATCACTACTCCATTTACTTTATTAGGGAGGTATAGGTTTTACACATATTGCATTGAATCTATTCCTAAGTATTGCATATTTTTGCATGCTATTGTAAATGGAATAGTATTTTTAAGTTTCTAATTGCTTATTGTTTGCATGTAAAAATACTTTTTACTTTTTGTATATTAACCTTGTATACTTTGACCTTTCCAAATTCAGTAATCAATTCTGGAATCTTTTTGTAGATTCCTCACATTTATCTACATAGATATTTATGCTGTTTTTTAATAAATTGGTTTTCACTTCTTCATTTCAATCTGTTCGCATTTTAATTTTCTTCCTTTATTCAATATGTATGTCTTCCAGTAGAATGTTGAATAGAAGTAGTTAGGGTGGACATCTTTATTTTCTTTTCTATCTTAAGGGGAAAATATTCAGTCATTCCCCATTAAATATCATAATAAGCTGTGGGTTTTTCTTGATGCCACTTATCAAATTGAGGAAGTTCCAATCTCTTCCTAGTTTGCTCAGAGATTTTTTATCATGATTGGATGTTAAAGTTTACAAAATGCTATTTCTACAACTATGTAGATGACCAAATATCCTTTTGGGTGATCTGTTCTTTGTACCCTGTTCCTTCTTTTCAGTCTTCTTTGGCATTAAAATTTTTATATATTCTATTTAATTCCACTATTGGCTTTCTAGTTATTTTGCTGCAGTTACTTTCAGTGGTTGCTCTAGGGATTGCAATATGCATCTTTAACCTATCCCAGTTTTCTTAGAGTTGCATTGATTATATCTGGTGAAATATGGGATCCTTGCAATGTTATATTTCCATTTACTACTTCCATTCTTAGTGCTGTATTTGTTACATATTGCATCTATTTTCACTTATATATATTATAAACCCATTGATATACTTTAAAAAATTTTGTGTATTTTAGAGAAATTAAGAGAATACAAATATATACACACACACACACACACATAAAATCTACTCACCATTTAGGGGGTCTTCATTCTTTCCTGTATATCTGATTTGTTATCTAGAGTCATTTCTCTTTAACATGAAGAACTTTCTTTACTACTTCTTATAAGGCAAGTCTATTGGTGACAAATTTAGTTTTTGCTTATCTGAAAATGTCTTTATATGGTCTTAATTTTTGAATGAAGTTTTGTTGCATGTAGAGTTCTTAGTAAAAAGCCTTTTTCTTTTAACAGTTGCTATATATTCTTCCAATATTCTCTGGCCTCCATAGTTTGTTATGAAAATTCATTGAATTATTTCTCTAAATGTAATGCAAATTGAATTGTTATTGCCTGAATGCAATGTGTCTTCTTTTTTTTTCCTGCTTTCAATTCTTTTCTCTTTATTTCTGGCTTCATCAGTTTGACTCTGATGTTCCTAGGAATGGTTTTCTTTATGTTTATGCTTCTTGAGGTTTGTTTTGTTTATTGGTTCTCAAGTTATTATTTTCCAAAAAAAATGAAAGGCTTCCCACCATGATTGCTTCAAATACATTTTTTTTTCCTCCCTCTTTCCTTCTCCTTTTAATCTGGGACTTTAATTTCATGTATATTGTACTTCTTGATATTGTACCAGAAGTTTTAATCTTAATCTCTGTTTTTTTTTCCCTTCAATTTTTTTTTCTCTCTGCTTTGGGGATGGTATTATTAATTTTGCTCTATCTTACACTTTACTGTTTTTCTCTTCTTTCATCCTTAATCTGACATTTAGTCAATTTTCCCCCCTTTTAATTCAGGTATTGCCCTTCCCAGTTCTAGAATTTCCATTTGGATTTGGTTTTTGTTTTATAGTTCTCTGTAGAGATACTCTATCTCTTTACCCATTCAGCCAGTTTTCCTTTAACTCTTTGAACACGCTTTTCTGCATTTCTTTGAACATTTTCATAATATCTTTTGTTGAAGTCTTTGCTAATTTCAGCATCTCAGTCCACTCAGGGTTACTTTCTATTGACTTTACGTTTTCCTGGTTATGGTTTTTACTTTCTTGTTTTTTGGCATGTTTAGCACACTTGGACATTGTAGTTAATATATTGAAGTGATTCTGGAGTCTTCTGACAATTGCTAGTATTTTTAATAAGAAGTCAGCTTTCATGGACTCAAAATGCAAATTTTGTCTCCTCATGATATGACACCCTGTTATTGCTGCTTTGTAATTATGGCTTCCTATTACTCCATTTTAAGCCTGTCCTCCTAGAGGAGTGCCTGTGCCTGTGTAATTTGGCAGTCAGCCAAGGATTTAGGCAGAGGTTGTACTCAGATTTTGAGACGCCCCCTCTCTGCTGTTTCCTTGTGTCTAGGGATTCCACCTTTATCTCCAGCTGCTCTGCTAGCCTCACAGTCTGTATTCTGTTCAGTCCAGCCACCAGAGCTGTGCATGACTGGAAAAGGCATTCAGTTAAAGCAGCAGCAAACTAACAGATCTAACCTGTAAAATTTCTATTATTAATTTAAGGATAGTTTCCTCTTTGATCTCTGCATATTCTTTCACTGACCCTCCTGGGGTCTCTTCTATGTATGAATAGTTTAGCTATCACCCAGATATTTAATTAGTTATGATAAGATTATGTGTCTCATGCCTATGGTTCATTTGCTGACAGATATTGCTCTTTAAATTTCCAGCTGTTTTTCCATCCCTGTATTCTGATCTCTGCCACCTCAAATCAGTAAAATTGTGATATTCTACAGTCGACTTCTGCTGCTGTTTCTGTGGAATTTGGAAAGTATGCTCGTGCCTCAAATACACAGACTCATAGTTATTTATCTTCCAATTGAAGCTTTTGAGAGTAAG